>NTHP01000359.1:532359-640083 GCA_003416845.1 Oplegnathus fasciatus | reverse complement strand
CCAACTCCAACAGTCAAATCCTGCTTTTACATTAATGATGAGGAATAATAATCTAATGAGAGAATATAGAATAGTACAACAGGCACAGGGGACATTTTACTGCAGTACTTTTACTTTGAATACTTTAAGTACATTTTCCTGATTATACTTTTACTGAAGTAACATTTTCAATGCAGGACTTCTACTTGTAACAGAGCATTTTTACAGTGTGATATCAGTACTTTTAGTTAAATAAAGGATCCGAACACTTTCTCTGTCTATTACCAAACAAGTCATAAATTACCTTTCTGTCAGCTGACAGGTGGACTGATCAGGTCCACTGTGATGAGACAATTTAAGCCCTGAAACAGCCAACTCCAGCCTGGCTCCTACAGCTGTGTGTGTGTCATAATGTGGTGAGCTGGACGGATCCAGAAACTTGATAAACTTGGCTCGGTGCTGTCGGTGTGGAAGGAGCAGACATGACACCTGAGCCTGCTGGGAATGCGTTTGAATAATAATAGTTTATTGCAGAGTTGATGGGTGAGTCAGCCAGGTCAGAGGAAACGTGGAGGAGCAGGCCAGCCTTGCTTTGCAGACATGGGGGCACGAATCTGCTGCATGCTTTGTGCAAGTAAAGTTACTGTTATTGTTGTTGTTATTATTGTTTTTCTCTCCTCTGAGATGCAATTAACTGTTTAACTTTTCACAGCAGGACACTAAAAACACATCTCTATATTAAAGTAGCCTCTATATTAGCAAATATAGCAATATGAATATTCTTTAAGATGAAAACCTTTGTGCAAAGCTCCCAATATTCATGCATGGAGGGTCCCATCACTGTAAACAAGCGGCGGCTGCAGCCCAGACATCCAGACAGTGCAGTGTGTCTGTGTGCACGTCAACAAGCTAGCAGGCTAACGCTAGCAGGCTAGCTGCTTTAAGGTCTTCCAGCCTAAATGAAGGACTGAAAACCCCGCAAAAAAGTTCTACATGTTCGGTGTCTGTAAAGTTCAGAGGCGGTCATCGCAACAGTCACGACCCCTAACAGCCATGCTAGTTAGCTCACAGCTAGCATCCCATTCAAAAACACACACAAAGCCGGAGAGCTAGCTAAGCTAACCACAGCGGTTTGCGCCCAAATTTTTGTCCAGGACAACTCACCACAAGCGGGGACGTGTCAGCTAGCTCACCCGGCTGTCAGTGCGCGATCTACCCACCGCCCGCTCACCTTTCCCGTAAAACTTTTTGCCGCTGGTCACGTCGAAAACTTTCATGTTGACAGCCATCAGGATGCGGGGGTTCTGGAGCCCGTCGTACTCCCGCAACTGCTCCAGAGTGAAGTCCCGTCTCCTCATCTTGGGAAGCGCCGAGGCCTCGTCGCCCTGGGCCGCGTCAGAGACGAGCCGCCTGCCCCACCGCCGGTACACCGCCAGACAGACCGCCACCACCAGAGCCAAAATACTGATATTCAGCAACATCCCGCCGAGGCCGAGCCCGTCCGACTCATCCGCTGCCCCCTGCCCGCCGCTTGTGTCAACTGGTCCGCTCGAACTGTCTCCATCGTCCGCCATACTGCACAGTTAGCGCCTACCCGCCCCTGGCCAGATGCTGCGTTCACGTCCTGTCGGGAAGAGCGGAACCACTAGTTGAGCGAGCAGTCCGCGTTGTTACATTGTGCTCCCTCTTGGTGCAATGTGAAACCGTCCGTCTCATGGCACATATAGGGCCGCAACTAACGATTGTTTTCATTATCGATTATTCTACTGATTGTTTTTTTCGATTAATCAATCAATCATTTTGTTTACAGAATGTCAGCAAATAGCGAAAGACGCCCATCACAGGACCAAGAGTCCAAAATCCAAAGATATTCACTAAAAAACTACTTTCTTACTATTTACTGTCATAGAAGCAGTGATGGATGAAGTACTTAGGAGTTTTACTTCAGTAAAAGTAGAAAAGTATCAGCATTAAAATGTACTTAAAGTACAAAAAGTACTCATAATGCAGTGATAATAAATATTACATCACTGGACTATGATAAATAACTGGATTGATGCAGTAATATGTAAGCATCACTGATGGTGCAGCTGGTAAAGCCTCTGCAGGGTAGTTTGATCCATAATAATAAATGATCATTTATTATAGAGCTGCAACGATTAGTCGATTAATCGATTAGTTGTCAGCTCTTAAATGAAAACAAGACATTTGAGGACGTCACCTTGGACTTTGGGAAACAGTCATCGACATTTTTCACCATTTTCTGACATTTTATGGACCAAACAACTAATCGATTAATCGAGAAAATGATCGACAGATTAATCGCTAATGAAAATAATAATAATAATTAGTTTATTTAGATTTTGTGTTAAAAATGAGAATCTGCAAAGTACCTGTAACTGAAGCTGTTGGATAAATGTCGCGGAGTTAAAAGTACAATATATCCCACTAAAATGTAGTTGAGTAGAAGTATAAAGTAGAATAAAATGGAAAGACTACAGTAAAGTACAAGTACCTCAAAATTGTACTAAAGTGCAGTACTTGAGTAAATGTACTTAGTTATTTACCACCACTGCAGAGAAGTCTAAGAAAAGCAGAAAATATTCACATTGAGAGGCTGGAACTAATTAATTTTTTTAACTTAAATCATATAAACAGTTCATCGATTATCAAAATAATTTCTAATAATTAATTAATCTTTTCCGCTGTAGCCTACATATGCAGCATGTATTTTGACATTAACTTCACTGTTAAAGCCTTTATAAGAATTCCTTTCAGTCAAATGGATGGACTTTTATTTGCAGATAACACAAACACACATTATCACTTATTGTATTGATCAATTTACAAATAACCAGGCGACACATGTTAGCAAGACACCTACACCAACAGCAATGATGTATGTAAGTAATGTATGGCTTTAATTCGGGTTAGAGGCTTGTTTTTTGCTTTAATTTAATTTAAAATCTTTTCCATAAGTTGTGCGGGCTCACCGAGGGATACTAAGAGACACCAAAGAGGCACTCCAGGAATTTATTTCATTTATTGTATTTCCTGAAAGATGGGGGACTTCCAAGAGACAGGCTGACATAAAAATGGCCAAATTATAGTCCCTAGTTTGGGCGAAGCTTTAAAAACTCTCATTCCTCCATTTCCCACAATGCATCTTTTTATTATTTTATTGCATCATTTTAGTTACACTGATTTTTATTGTTTAACTTTTAGTGGTTACACATTTACTAAAAACTACTAAACTACTAAGATCAGTTACGTTATCTTCCTCCTGTTGTGACACAAAGGAACAAAATCTTTTGTAAAATAAAAGAAAGTAAACTTTGTTTACAAAACAACAGAACAGTTTCAAAGTAAAGACATGAAAATATGTGACATAAACAGATTAGAAAATATAAATTTAATATTTTATATTTCAAAGGATAAGAGCAGGATTCCTACACTTTTTCCAAAGCACTTTTCAAGAATTTTCAAGGTGCATTTTCAAGCTTTTCCAGCACCTTACCGGCTGTGATAAATTATGTTCAAATCAACTAGGCTCTCTCCGACTTACATTATTTCTTAGATAGTGATTTATTATATTAATGCATCAGAATTTCAAGCAGTTTCAAGCACTTTTCAAACCTTGAAAACACCACATTAAAATTCAAGCATTTTCAAGGATTTCCTACGAACCCTGTAAGAGGTGCACTTTGAGACATGTTTTAAAAATTCACACTAGTTTGGCTCCACTAAGATTTTAAACATAAAAACGACTGTAATTACACAGTGGCACCATGAAGATCCACCTCTCATTCAGAGTTGAGGTTTACGAGGGACACATGAAGGCAGCAAAGCACCCGCCCACCACTGTTTTAACGTGAGACTGGACTGTTGATGGTTTTTGTCCCCCCATCGGGTCCCGTAGTGTAACACACAGCCACTAACTTGTAATAAAACTAAAATATCTCAGTAATTTATATATTTTATTTCTCAAACTAAGACTTGTGTCTGTTTCCTCGTGTGTTTCATGTTTCTTAATGCTGTGAAACTATGATCCTGTGAGCAGGATGAGGCATTTTCAGGCCAAAAAATGCATTTTTAAACACAATAAATGCCATTTTCTTCTTTATTAAACATTGTTTGGCCTCATTATGAGCACGAACGTAATGTAATATGATTGGTTGTCTTTGGTTTGAAGCTCACACCTCCATTTCCCCACTGTTGCCCTTTTTTTCCAGCTGTTATCTGCATGCTATTTGCACACTGTATGTAAACACTTTTTCCTCCTCATCGCTTGTTCACCCTGTCAGAGACGATAACAGGTGAAACGCACTTAGCACGAATCTCGCTTTAGATTTTACTGTCGATTTGAGCTGCTGAATTTCACCCTCAACTGCTGTCGGGAACCAAAACCTGCTGATCAGGCTCGATGACTCGCCCTCAGCAACACCAGAAAACCTCAAAAGGTAAAGGAGGGAGAGAAAAGTGCAGCCAACAGAAAGTAGGACAGATCACACGAACACAGGTTCATACAATCAAGTGATATTTTATATTTTTTTGCATTTTACAATTCACGACTCTTGGCATTAACATGCATTGCTTTATCCTAAAACACACTCAAAACCACGCTACCAATAAAACAAATCGCTTCTTAAAATCAGAAAGAATAATTGAATAGCAAATGATTTTTTATAGTATTTACATTTTTTTCTTTAAAGTCAACTCTAAAACCTCTTTAAGTCCACTGATAGTAAAAGGAAAGTTAACGATTTAAGTGCTCTAGCGCACCAAGCCTCAAACATAATATGAAGTAAACTTCAAGCTAAAATATACTGTTTTATGATGCTAGCTCACACCCATAATTCCAGCAGAAACGTTTCCTTTTATCATACTCAATAGCAAAAGCCATTAAAAACTGCAATGATTAACTAAGACTATTCCATCAAATCAAGTACATGGAAAAATAAAAACAAAAATAAAACAATAAATTATACTACCTCTGGGTGTAAAATGGGACTTAAAGCTTCCCAGATAAATTTATCATTATTTCTGCAGGTTTTAATTAAAAATCTGATGCCAGACTTAAAAACATCAGGGCACATCTGTTGTGGAGCAGCAGCCTCGGGGGGCAGTCCTTCACAAATTTATGACTGCAGCTGTCAACTTGATTGTCATGATAGAAAAAACAAACAAACCTGCAAGTGGTGTCAGTTTTAAACACATTCAAACTCCAAATAATCAGCTGGGAAGACTTTAGAAAGCGAAAAATTTGGATTATTTTGTCACGGGATCGCCCTCCTTCCTGTCTTCCTGGCGAATCAGATTTAAAAGGCACACGAGACTATCTGCAGCATCTCTTATCTTGGCAAACTAGAATCACAGTTCAACAGGCTGAGAGCTCTTTACAGACCAGAGCTGTTTACAGATTGTGGAGATCAACGAACGTGTTGAAGAGTTTTGGCATCCGAGAGAGTAAAAAGGCAAAATGCAGGGAATGCATTTTTTTTGTTTTTTTGTGTAAACGTTATGAGCTGTCAGCCGCACAGATTCAAGCTCACTGCCTATGCCTGCTTGCTTGCTTTATAATGAAATGCACTGATAAAAACAATCAAATTAAGTCAACCACGCTCAGTCTCTCTTCATACCCAAACAGTTTGCCGCTGAAAAGAGCGAACGCTGAGCTCAGAGCTGCTGCTGCTGCTGAGCTCTACATCTCTTCTATCCACACCCACACCTACAGGAGGGAGCTTCATTTACTTGGTGCAACACTTTCCTTCTTCCCGGCTCCGGGCTCGGCCTTCTTCTTCCCCTGGGTGGCGGCTGTTGTTTTCTGGGCGTTGTCTTTGGGCGTGCTCTGTGCGGCGGCGGCGGCGGCAGGTTGAGCGGCGGCGTTGGAAGATTTTGAGGCCTGCGTGGGCTTTGAGGTAGTGTTGGAAGGATGTCGCCGACGCCTCCCTTCATCCCCGGCCGAGGATGAGTGACGTCTCCTCCTGCCTCCCTCCTCTCCCATCGGGGGCTGTGGACACAGAGGTCAGAGGTCATTGCGTGAAGAGAAGCCAAACAAGCAAAGATAAGAATCTCCAGCCTGTTTTTAGGCCTCTGATTCGTCGCCCACATCTCAGATTTGTCCAACAATTCAAACAGGTCAACTTTTGTACCCTTTCGCAGCTGTTTTTCCCAGTTGACCAATCAGAGCTCAGTAGGCCGGATTATGAACGGGGACGCCGTCTTCCGAGCTACATTCACGACAAATAGCGACATAAAAATGTCGACTCAGCTGCACAAGTTGTTATAATTCAACTTATCAATGTGCAGCAGCACACTTTATGCTACTTTATACTTCTACTTCACTACGTCTTGAAGGCAGATATTGTACTTTTTACTCCACTACATTTATTTGATCGCTTTAGTTACTTTACAGATTCAGATTAACGATACAAAATATTAAAACTAAATTATGATGTACTATTATAAATTAAGCCACCCAGCGGTATGAACACATCAATGCATTGATCATTACCATCCAATAATTTAATACACATAAAAAGGACCGTTCTGCATAATGAGTACTTTTGGTAATTTAAGTACATTTTGATGCTTTTACTTAGACACAATATTTTTACTTTTACTACTCTTAAGGAAAAGATCTGCGTCCTTCTTCCACCACTGTCAGTGTGAAAACTTTGTTAACTGCAACTCGCAAACACAACTGCAGCTTGTCGACTAAAAGTGACACCAGAGGAACAGATTCGTCTGTCGATACTGATTGATTAGATCAAAAACAAAAGTAAATACCTCCTCAGTCCCGACAAGATTTAAACTAGCGTGAGCACAATGTTCGTATCAACAAATGAAGGGAGTAAAAATGGCAATTCAGTGTGATTATCGCATTAAAGAATCTCTAATTTTCTCTTTATTTTTGTCATAACTCACAAAAAAAGATTTGAGATCCATCTTGTGTGTGTGAATCACTAAACTGAGCCGTTAATATCAGAAATCAGAGCCTCAAAATGTATTTTATTCCCTTGCGGCTGCTCCTGATTAGAATAACTACATAATTATAGAAGATTTAAAGTTAAATCTGTTACAGGAAGGTGTTGGAACGTGTGGACTTCTCATTAATCATGTATGTAAAGTGTTAAATGTCTAACAGTTGTTTTATTTTTAATTTAAGCAATAAAATGTGTTAAATGATGTTTTTTCTGTAGTTCAACAACTACATTTTCTTTACATGTCCTTAATAAAGTTTACAATCCTTGAGACTTATTAATAAAAACAAACAAACGGAGGAATTAACTCCAAACTGTCCTGATATTTGTCGATCGTCTGGTTTTCAGTGAAGCCTGTTTGTCACAGAGCATCCTTTAAAAGACTCCACATATCAGACCTGGACACTCACCACCACCCTGAAGTCCTCCAGGTTCTTGAACTGGGAGAGGTGTTCCTGCAGCTTCGGGTCGATGGGCTGGTTCTTTATCTTAGAATACTTCAAGAAGGCCCAGAACTTCTCCAGTCCGTACAGCTGACCTGGAAACCAGCACAGGAGTGATTTAGTAGAAATTCACAGTTCATTTAACAGTTTAATAATACTATTTTCAACACGAGCACTCGAAGGTTTAACCATTATTTTATGGGCACAGGTAAACTCAGGCAGGTTTTTCCTGAATATTTCTCTTCGCTTTGTATAACCAGAAGATTTGACTGAGCTAAACTGCAGTAACGAGCATCCTTTGCAGTAGAAATGCAGCAACTTTTGGGTGTGTGGGGACATAAAATCTGGGTAAAAATCCATTTTAATCTCATCGGTATTACATAGTTGCTTGTGTTTAGAGTAGCACAAGTACAGGATGTGTTGAAATCACTCCCTCATTCACTCATTTAACTCCTTAAATAATATACACTTAAATAACATACACTTAACTCTGTAGTGAGCAGTAAAATGAGATTGAAGACCTTTAAAATCATCAGTGAGCAGAGAGTAGTGAACATGTCACGGACAAGCTACCTTCTTAGCTCCACTGTTATTTTTAGGCCGAGATATAGAGCATAAATCTGAATTCAGACACTCAAATAAAACAGTAAGCCGTAGTTCTCCCGTCCTGCCTCCATGAAATACGTCACATCATATGTTCGTGTCTACAATAACTTAGAGATAAGAAAACAACCCATGTGAAGCCACATAAGGTCATGAAGCATCTTAACTAGTGCATTAATTATCATAGCTGGTTATGACTCATGTGTACAGTATCTGGGTGGTGACTGTGGACAGACATTTGTTGTTTAGTCTGGTGATCACTTCAGAGTCACATCTCTCTGACAGACCAGCCTGCAGCCTGAGGAGGGGAGGAGGGGGCTGAATGGGAAACGTTTAACCGAACACCAAAATAACTCGGCTGGAAATAAGTGGCCGAAGTCTTTACTGGCAATCCTCCATTCTGCTTCACTGGGTCACTCGCAGTGTCGAAATCGGTTGAGAAATCGACTTTAATCCCTTTTTTTCCCCTCTTTTCACACAACTACACATTCAGCTTAGAGGGGCGAGCTCGCTGCAACGTGAACTTTTAAGTCGGGTCAAGCAGGTTTGGGGGGCAAATACCAGCAACACTTCTTATTTAGCATTCATCAGCTGCACTGTGAACAATTAATAAATGGTTTCTAACACACTATAATGTAGCTGCAGACAGATATAAAGACATTTGTGTTAAAGTGTTTATTAATGTCTTTTTTTAACAACTATGACTCCTGGTATGAAGCACCTGTAACTGCTGTATAAACAGTTATTTTACAGTGTGTTATAAAGCATTTATTAACTGTTTGTACACATGTAAAGCAGGTTTAAAACTATTTATAAATGTATTTAAAACTACTAACAATTCTATATGATTACAACTATGTTATACTGTGCTATCAAACATTCATGAACTGTTTATACACCAGTGAAGGATGCTTCGTATGAGGAGTTATAGTTAACAAAGACACTTTAAAATGTCCTCGTATCTGTTTAAAACTATATTATAGTGAGTTATAAACCATCTATTAATGTTTAGATGCTGCTGAAAAACACTAAACAGGGTTTACACAAATATTATTCTTAATATTAGTTGTAATGTTGTATTTTCAAAGGACTTTTCTTTTAGTTATGAAGTTAAGATAAAGAAGTTAAAAGAACATTTTTGTTTATTATTTGGATTTCCCACAGGAATGCCACACAGCTTCACAATTTTATAAATGAATAAAAAATTATATAAGTAATGACTCATCTAATGTGGAACTGTTGTATGGTTGAATGTCTTTTACACAATATAAGATGTTTTATGGTTATCTTACTCCAGTGAGAAGTCCTGGCTCGTTGGCCGGTTCAGCAATCTAATGTTTATTATGAGGGGACAGATCTCAAACACCAAATGTGCATTTTCACGTCTCATGGTGGGTATGATTACAGCCTCCTGAATTATTTTAAGGCACTGAAAAACGGCTAAAACTCCAGATGTTGCAGATGCATCTGTAGAGACTGCATCCTATGAGTCTCTGCTCAATAGTTGGGACTTCCTCATGGGACTATTTATTTATTTATTTGGGCCTATATAAAGATGGAGCGTCTGTTTAGATTTCAAGCACAGCCAAACATTTCCTGTGACTGTGGCATGTTTTCTTTTCATTTTATTGTGGACTGAGTCTCTCACTTATATTTCATTTCCTACACCACGTCTTGTGATAGGGAATGGGAAATGGGAAAACCCAGCTCATGTTTACAAACTGCAACAGTGGCCAGTTATGTGATTTTATTCTGAAAATCCTGCTAAACCAGTGAAAGTGGCAGGTGAAGTTTGACGTCGATTACCTTTCTCAAAGTCCCTGAGGGTCTCCTCTTGAAAGTCCTTGAACAGATCTAACCTGAATCTCTTCTCCAAACCGTAGCTGTAGTATCTGAAGAGACACTCCAGTCCATACCTGCAGGGGAAAACAAATATTTACCTGCACTCTGACCTCACACACGAGTAAACAAATGACACTCTGCTTCAAATCTGGCTTCTAGACACAAGTAAGTTTACATGGACAGGGTGTTATGTGATGTAATACGCCGATCTTTAGCCTTCCGGCCATTTTCGCACATGTGCCTCCAACTATTCACAGTAAAAGCTTCGTCTCACAGATTATTAATGGCCTTAAAGCTGACGGGAACCAGACAGACGAGTCGACCAGTTCTCAGTCAAATGAAGTCGAAGTCGGCCGCTGTATGAACAGCTGATGGGGTAGTTACAGTGTCTGCTCACACACCCTGAAACTACATTCACTTCCACACGCAGGGCTGAGCCGCATACTTATTTAGACAAGAATGTGGGTTTGGCAGGTGTGCGAAGGAGCTTCTGGCAGATACACAACAACGTCAGAGCGAGGCAGCCTCCATTGTTAACCCTCTGCTGTCGAGAAATGACGCTGCCGTCTGCAGGCGCACACCGAGGGATCAGAGCCCATCAATCAGTCAAAGTTCACACAAAGAAAAGTGTGTAATCCTTCGTTAGGAGGCATCCAGGTGAAGGTGTCCCCCTGGTTTCTGGCTCCCCCTCGCTGCTTTATTTACACGGTTATGGTGATTATTTTTAATTCAATGTGGCATTTTTTTAAATATATTATTCCTTTGACTGCTCTCTGTAAACCAAGCTGCACCTCCTGGGCATTAAAGCTCGACCTTTCTCTACTTTAGCGTGAAGAAACCCCATCAAAGCCCACTGCGAGAGACAGAAAATACAGCTAGTTCCTGAAAAGTCAAAACAGCTAGTTCCTGAAAAGTTAACATTTTGAGTACACAGTGGGGGTTTTTTTCAACCCAACAGCAGCAACAGCTTTACTTTGTGTAAATATTAGTGCTGATGGATTTGTAGTTGATCATTTATCAAGCAAAAAATGCCACAAATCTGCTTCTGAAATGTGAGGATCTGCTGCTTTTCACTGTTACGCTAAAATATCTTTGGATTTTTGGTTGTCACCTCGTAGTATGAAGGTGGACTGCATTCACCAGAGAAAACAAACAGACGTTTTCTCATAATCATAACTTGGCATCTCATAATTACGACATCCGGATCTCCTAACACCATAATCACAGACATTTAGGGAGACAGAACCACCCACTTTCATTTGCTTTTGTATCCTCCTTTGTTTGATGGAAGATATCTAACTAATGTAATATATAGATGACACAACTATTGTATGAATTAACATTTAAAAAAAGAAGTAAACAACTAAAATGCCAATTCAGTCTGACTGTCCGCACAAACGCAAAGCTCATCTGATCCACAGTCTGACTCCTACAGACCACTTCACTGTTAAAGAAGAGTTAAACGTGTGAATGTGTGCTATCAACAGTTGGCAGCAGGTAGACTTGGAGCCTCGACTGATCACTCGACACTGATGTAGCATCTGATCTGATTAAGCTGTTGTGTTTAAGTTCACTCAACGTCAAAACAAAGCCATTAGCATTTAGCTAAAACTCGGCATAAAAACTGGCCCGAGCTCCTGCAGCTACAGTGAGTGTGTTAGCCGGTTATGATCGGGGTTTTTGAAGTATCCGTTTTTTGTGTTTTCACATATAAACATCATATCCTGTTTTTGAGAAACCAGTATATGCTATCTGGAGTACTCTGAAAGAAACTGGGCTACTGTTGCATATATACGTCTTATCCTGGTTTGTGACCGCTGCAGACTACCTGCGCAGGTTCAAGTCCAGATAACGATACATATCACAATACAGCACATTTTCTGTAAATTCAATGAATAAATAGTTTATATAAAACGACCACATGTGGTGGCATAATTTGCAAAGTACGGTTTTCTGGTCCGTGTCAGACTTTTCATACCCAAACCACGTCCATGCGACAGAAGCAGCCCCTTTTTTCGGTACGATCTCCTCGTTTTGTCTTGGCTGGTCTGAGTCCTTCTCCTGTTTGGAATTACCATGCTCTGTGTCTCGTTAACTCTCCTCCATGTTTGTTTGTGTTGCCTTCATGCAAATTTCCTGCCTGCATCCGTGCGGAAGTACGCAAAGCGTCGTTCAAATGGCAAAAAATATTGCAGTAAAGAGTGTGATTTGCTACACAACGAAATGAACGAGAGAAAAACGTCACATTATGCTTTATCGTCACACGATATGTATCATCATATCGCACAGCCCTACGCCAAGTGACGTAACAGAAACACAAACAACGGCGGCAGCAAAAGCGTCTCAAAAGTTAAATATACTCAGTAATTTAAACCTATTCAAGCCTGTAGTACGCAGGTTACAGGACGCCGGTTACAGGTACAGGAATGTCAGATCAGTGATGTTCGTGTTGTAAACATCACAGGCACATGCACCAATAGCATGCAGTAATCAGTAACCAGGATACTAGTATTTATCACGTATACGAGGATATGAATAATCAGATTTCTCTGTGTTCCATGTAAACCATATCCCAAATATGATCAAAACCGGGATAAGCCTCATAACCGGGACACGCAGCATCATTAAGACGAAGCACCAGTAAGTCAGGTAGAGAGGGAGACAGTTTTCTAACTTCAGAGCTCAAAGGACTCCACCTAAACAGGGGCTTCAGGGCATCAAGGTGTGACACAACTGAAGTCTCGAGGGCTCCACCACAATTTGGTTTGTGTACATTTCTTATACAAATATTTAGCATTTTCTGCCTAATAAGTTCTCATGGAGTTTGAGATTTACACCTCATGTCCTTCCTCACCTGTTGTTTTCTTTGGCGTCTTCCAGCGCACACTGTTTGAACTCCTCATACATCTTCCTGTTGAAGTTGTCCCTCAGGAAGAAGGACCAGAACCTGAACAGAGTGTTCATCTCCTGGGACTGGCCGATCCCCAACCGTTTCCTCTCTGAAAAGACATCGATTCGGTCACCAGAGAGCACAAAACCAGCGTCATCTCTTTAATAGTTTTACGCTTACAACCGACAACCGGCCATTTCTTCTTCTATTTAAAACTTTAACAAGTGCAAGCATGTGATGGTGTGAGTCAGTTTTCTGTCTACGCACCGTTCAGGCACCGTCGGCGGTACTTGTGGTATCCCTGCTGAGTGAAGCCGTTGTCCCGCAGCATCTCATGGGATGGATGCCAGAATTTGGGCAGAGACTGGGGGGTGCAGCCGTAACTTCCTGACAGCGGGGCTCCTTCTGACGGAGAGGCGTTGGAGCTGCTGTGGGAGGACGGAGGAGGCGAGAAGACGTTTGAGTGGCGAGGCACTGAGAAACTCACCTAGTTTTTAGTTGAGTTTATTCATTTTAAAATCTATCGATGAATAGGGATGTCCCAAAACAATCAAGGCATATTTTCATTTACTGTATCCATTAGGCCTGATCAAATTCTTATCATTTGTTTATTTTACCCTGTAGTCTGACTGGCAGACAATTAAATCAGCAATGATTTTCATAATGAAGTAATCATTTGTCATTTATCAAGGAAAAATGTCAAATATTTACTGGTTCAAGCCTCTAAAACAAAAAGATTTGGTTCTCTTCTCTCTTTTATATCATTATTATTATCTAATTATTATTATATTATGGGTTATGGACTGACAAAACAAGACATCTGACAATGACACCTTGAGCTAACTGAACTCTTTTCACTGTTATTTTTAGATTAATGGATTAATCAGAAAAATAAGTGACATAATCGATCATGAAAATAATCATTAGTCGTAGTTCTACTGCTCTGCTGGTCTGTCCTACTCTCAACAAGACAAAATATGGTGAGAAACCACTATTAATTGGAGCTGTAATTTAAAAATTAAGTTAAATGTTGCTCAAACGTGTTTTTATATTTTCAATAGAAATGATCTACCTGGACTTACAGTTAATACTTTGTCAAAGATTAAAAAAAACAGCAAACACTTGCTATTGTGATGCTATTGTACTACAGTGACAGCTATCCACTTTCACTAACCGTGCTCGTGAATTGTGATTGTCTCTATTTGCAGACATTTATTATGGACTATTAAATGACTCAGGGCAGAAATAACTTGATCAGGTCTGTAATCGACACCATTTGTGGTTATGTAAAGCATTTTGTTTTGTTAAAAAAGTGAGTATTGATACAGAGAAGTGAATAAAGGTCAAGCAGAACAAGCACAACAAAGGGATGATGGATGGAGAATGTTTGACAGAGTAAAAGAAGGAAGTGACCAGTTTGTGTTCCCAGTTTCTAACTGAAACATCGACTGAAAGGCTGAATCTTTACTGGAAATGAGCAGTCGGACCTGATGGATGCAGAGCGCGGCCGGTGTTCGCGGGAGTCCATCACCCAGCCGATGTGGGCTTCCTGAGGAGGGTTTGAGCTGTGGCTGGTTTTCTTCTTCCTCGGCGTCTGGAAATCACAACAACAGATTCATGAGACTCACCAGGACAGGACGGGTCTTAAATCTGTCACCTTTTAGCTACGGGACGTCCCTGATAACTGGCATACTGGGATTAAAGTCTAGTTCAGTTTTCAAATGATAAAATGAGGCCTTTAAACTCCATTTAATCCTCAGAACACGTGAAGACAGACACGTATTTGCAAATGTTGTTTGACACTTTTTGGGACAACATAACCACGTAAACACACATGCAAAACAGGTAACAGGCAGGCACTGTCTCAGGCTGAAACAGGTACAGTATATGCACATCAGTTCTCAGTATTGTTCTATGCACAAGAAGAAAAACAAAAGAGTGAAATGCAAAGGGAGTGTTTCCAGTCTGGACAGTAAGATTTAAATTAGATGTGTGTCACCAGGCTTTAAACCATGAATCACTGTATAACTGAACTGCAGATCAGTACATCGATTTGATGCAGTGAAGACCGTCGTTACGGAGCAGATTTCACAGATACGTATCAACTGTAGTCTCAACAATAAGTTCATAGTTACTCAGAGGCCTAAAAAAATTCAAATAAGCAACAAAAAGAAAGGACAAGTGAAACTTGCATCCTGTTAGAGGCACCAGGTAGAGTCACACTGGTTGTTTTCTACATCATTGCTTCTCGACCATTTTAGCTTATGACCCCTTAAAAAGGAAGTAAGTAGAGGTCTCATCACCGGCTGTGATCAATTCAACCAAAAAGTTTCTTCTTTATTAGGTAAACTATCCAGTAATTTACTACTAAAGCAGCAACGATTAGAGGAAAGTCTGAAAAAATAAACATCATTTTGTGTCTCAGAAATATGTTCTGATCCTGTTAATCATCTCACAACCCCTCAGATTTATCTTCCAAACTCTTGTGGGGGTCATGACCCTAATTTGGGACCTACTGTTAAATTTATTGTTTTTTAAAATGTGTATCTACTTCAGTGTCACTCAGAACCTGGTTTTTATCACTTTATTCCACACTTTGCTGTTATTACAGCTCCAATCTTGGGAAGATTATTACAGGATGTTGATCTGGGTCACTCATGATTTTCTCTGACATAAGAGCGTCTCTACACCCTGTACTCACCTGTCCATCGATGGTGCCGCTCTCCTTCATGACGGGGTAGAAGCGTGGCGTCTTGTTGGGGTCCTGGCGGCCGGGGGTGCGAGGCGTTCTGGGGGTTCGGGGTTGGTGAGCGCGGGGCGACTCTGGGACCGTTGTGGGCAGAGAGCGGGCCAATTCTGCAGTGCTGTCCACTGAGAACACGCGTTGTTTACACAAAAAAGATCATTAATATAAACACAACTAGATTATTTTCCATTGCTTATAATTACATAACATGCATCTGATGCTGAGGTCCAAGAGAGCTCTTGTAGAATTAGGAGCTTGAGTTTCAAATGTTATACAGGTCAGTTGAGACCAAACCTTGTCTAGTTAAAAGGCTTTCAAGTGTGGACTGAAATCTGGATAATAGTACATTTTCTCAACAGACTGTAGCGACTGTTTGATATGTTTTAACTGTCCTATTGTTTGGTTTTAATAAATGTACCCTGGTTAATCATATAAAAGCCTAATCGTGTGGATTTTCCTGGTGATTTAAAGTAAACTAAACAAAAGAATAAGGTTAAATCATGCAAAAATGTCATCCATCCCATCAGAAACTGACATAACAAAAGGAGATGTGTAAGAAATGTTACTAAGGTGTGGTTTAAGTGACAAACAGGATGTTCAGCTTGTGTGAAACTGATTTCACAGCAGCTCCACAGACCCACCTGACATGGGAGGAGGTGGGACTTCCTGGTTTGGGTCAACGGGCACTTTGGGGGTGAGAGTGTCAAACTCATCTTTACTGATCACGTTCAGCTTCTTGAAGTTCTCCACTTCCTGCTGGGGAACACGGGAACACGTGGGCAGTTAAAAAAAGGGTAAATACACCAACTTATTGTAGGTTTAAAATCCTGCAACATTACAAGTAACCAGAAGAAGATAAACCGATAAATAATCAGCAAAGTTTACATCTGTAAACTGTTTATTTAACAGTTAAAGTTTACATTATTTATGTTTAATTCTAATCATTTAATCATACTTGAATAAACCTCTCTGTAAAAGCACTTTAGTCAACATGTCACATGTTTTTTAAATCATGATAATATTCTTTAATATCTTTAAGTGGGGGAAAAAACAATAAATTATGTAATTAGAAACTAACAGAAGTAAAAGAAGTGTTACTGGTGATGAAGTAAGTAACAAAAAGGAAAATGAAAGGAATCTTTTTGGCTTAAAAAGAAGTAATGTTTACTTGCAATCCCTCATTACCAGTTCAACCAAAAAGCAACATTTTCCTTTATTTTATTGTTGGAGGCCTGAAGAGGAAAAATTATTCAGTAATTCACAACAAGTCTGAAGAAAATAAACATAATTTTGCTTGTGAGAAATTCGTCTTTTCTGGCTCTTCGCCTGTTAATCATCTTGTAAAAACTGTAATAAATTACAAAAGAAGTGAATAAATTCTATTTTCAGTTTATTAATTTGTATTATCTCAGCCTTGTGCTGCATTTGTGTGAAGAAAAAACTAAACTATAAGACAATATAATCAACACTGAAGATCAAAGTATTCCCTCTCTGCACTCAGATACGACTATATAATATTCCAGGTCGTGTTTCGGGCTGTTTAAACTGATAACAGTGCGACATGGTGGTAAAAATACTTGATATGCCAGCGGCTGCAGCTTGTGTGACACACAGCAGATGTGCAGCGTACTTTGAACTTTCCACGTCAGCGTAAGGAGGAAAATCCAGGTGACCTTGGGGTGTGTGTGCGTGTGTGTGTGTCCAGGCGTGATATTTCCCACATACGGCGACATTATTAATGACCTTTGAGCCGAGAATGAGCTGACCACGCTTTTACACACTGTACATATTATTACTTTGACTCGTCTCCTGCCTGGTGCACAGTTTGAAGCACTTTACTTGGATATTTGTATTTTGTGACACTTGATATTTTTACTTTACTACATTTTTTAAAGTCTGTAGTTAATATTTACTTATCAGAGTAAGACGTTATGTGTAAAACATACAAGAAGCAGTTGAAATATCATGTGCTGTTGTTGTTATGTATACTATTTAAATTGTTTTATTAAGCACCACACAAATTACCTAAAAAAGAAGAATTAAGAAGCATTAAAATGTACTTAATTAATTTACTTTACCTTTAATTGTTGGTTTTTATGGTATTTATTATTCTGTTATCTCCTCTTCACCATTTGAAAATTATACTTTTATTTCTGCATCAATTTTACGGTCCTAATTTGCATGTTATTATAATTAAGCTGTTATTCCGATTAATTCAAACCCTATCTATTCAGAGTGAGTATTTTTAGTTTTGTACTTAAGTTTGTTTTATCTGCAATATTTTAAATAATATCTGCTTTAAATAAAACACACTTTTGAATGCAGAATGTACTTTTCCTGGAATATTTTATTCCTCCTTTTGCTTTTTTAATAAAAGGACTTGAAAGCTTTTTTCATCACTATGTCAATTAAAAGCCTTTATTGATGATAACCACACACATCTGTGCAGTAAAAGAGCCTTGCACTACTGACGAGTGATAATACGCACGTTTGATCTTAAATGATCGTTCTGAGTTCAGGACGTCTGTGAGGCCGACAGGGTCGAGGTGGCAGAGCGTCCCCGAGGTTCAACCTGCTGCTCAGTCAATGTGACTGTTGTCTATCAAAGGTCAGGAACACATGGCTCCTTCCCTCCTGGAGACCTCTGACCTGAATCTTTCTCTACACAGTCTGTCCACAAACACCTCAGCATGCTGCTTGAAGGGAGGATATTTATGGGTGGGACTGTGACGTCTCCTTCATCGGACTTTGTATCTTTGCCAGTCATCAGGGATAACTCTTTTCCTATTTGTTTTAGGGCTGAAATGATTAATCAATTAATCTATTAGTTGACTGATAGAGAAATAATCAGCCACTATTTTGATAATCGCCAAACATCTGCTCAGCTCCAGCTTCTAATTCTGAGGGTTTACTGCTGTTCTTTGTTATAATAAAGTAAATATTTCTATGATGCTATTTGACACCCTCACTTTGGGCTTAAAGGAACTGTAATTAGCCATTTTTCACAATTTTCTTTTTGTTTTGTAATCGACCAAATGATTCATCGACAAAATAAGCTACAGCCCTAATATCTTTAAAACAAAACAGCTACCCGGCAGAGTTTTTATAACAGCAAATACAAAAGCTTTCATGATGTGGATTTAAATTAAATCACACTTGTAACAACTTGACATTCATTTATAACAAAAACTGTAACGTTAAAAGAGGCTTTAACTCTTCTGTAAGTATAAAACGGTTTGTTCACATTAAATAAATGTCTTTGTGTGCTTTAAATATATGTTTTTTCCAGAGAAAGCGCTCATCGGCTGTGTGTGTGTTCAGGACTACAAACAGGAAAGCTTTCATCAGCTGGATACAAGATGACTCATGGTTACATGATACAAGTCAGCAGTAAAGAGCTGCACAAATAAGCAGACATTTATTTTTATAAAAATGTTCTGGGTCAGTGTTTCAACACACACACACGGAAACAATAGGAGGAGGTATTGACGTCCATCTACGCAAAACTAAAACCTCTTATTCAATCCTTGAAATCAACAAGGGATCATCGTTGTCAGCTGGTCTTTTTCACGAAAAATACCTTGAATTTTAAATGTCCGTACAGTTAATCACACACGTCCTTCTTTTCAACTTTCACTTCACTCTTCCTGAACTAAAGCTGCACTTTCACTTGAGCTGAAGTTACTTTAAAGGGAAACATTTTGTTCCATTTTCAGAAGCAACAAGGAAGTGATCAGCTGCTGATGAAAGATTTAGTTTATGGTTTAATCCTTTACGTACTAATGAAGGATTAAGTGTCACTGTACCTGGACTATGAAGAATGACTACACAACACCATATAATACTGTAACTGTTGTAAAACAGTACTTGATGATCCCTGACCATCAAGTATTACTACATAAGTCTGTAATAAAAGATTACATAATGCTGTGTAATCTATAGACAGTGTTTCTGCAGACGAGGCTGCTTTTCTAAAAAGCAGGTCACCCAGCTCTGGCAGCAGCTGCATGACACACATGTAGTCTGGGGGCTCATATAGAGGGCGATAAATAGTAGTTTATTTTTGTCCCCCTCCACAGTGTGAGATTTAACAGCTCTGTCATGCAGTCTTTATGTCAAAGTGCTGAGCTGTAAGGAGGCTTCTGAAACCTAAAACTGTGGAGGAAACCAGTACAGTGCAGCTTTTCTATGTGTGTTTATGAAAAATGCTTTTTGCTTTATGTTGTTATTGACTGTGTCAGAAGGCACGATGTAAACATTCAGCAGTTCAGTAAAGAAACTGTCTGACCTATTTTACAGCCCCAGGATCAAATGTCAGGTCCCTCACCAGGGGCCTCATTTATAAACGTTGCGTACGCACAGAAGGCGTACGCCACTTTTTAAGCAAACTTTAGGATTTATAAAAAACAAACTTGACGGGAGAATGCGCGGTCCTCCACGGTAACTCTTACCCATGCGTACGAACATAAACTGGAGAAATGAGAAACTGCGACTCTGACGGCAGAAGGATGAAACGCGAGTAACAGTGTGAAACTGATACGATAAATACGAAACATTACCTCTCACGTATCGTATATGGAGAGTTCAAAAACGGATAAAAGCCATTCTTACAATGAATAAACCAACACCTGTTTGGTTGATACTCCCTGAGTGCACACAAAAAAACATAAGTTAGGATAATAAATACAAACGGAGATATCCGTTATTGCAAAAGAACCCCTCAAATATGTTCTTCATATATTGTTATCATATATCATACATTGTGTTTTATAATGTGTTTATATTTTTTGGTTTTTAGTTTGTTTTATCTCTGTGTTTAAATGTGTTTTGTTTTTATTGTAAAGCACTTACTAACTTTTGAAAGGGTTATGGTATTTGTAACGCCCACACTGTGTCCACCAAACAACATTTTGTTTTCTTGTCTCAACCTCCCCGACAAGAACTTCGATTTCACACTGTGAAATTTCTTTTTTTTAGCCTTTCTGTCGGCGTTTGCCTTGATCGTCTTCATGGAGTCAGTATGAATGAATATTAATTAGGGAAGTTTCACTGACTATTTATAGGCACCGTTTTATAAACGAGGCCCCAGGACCGTCCGCTGCCTTATTTAACACCACCTCATCATGACTTTCAGCTGAATGATCCACCTTTGCCTTTTCTCAGTGAATGAAGTGTGTGCTAAATGCTATGTGTAGATGTGGTCTCATGTGATAAATGAAGAGTTAGGGCTGCACGATGTGTACAATTTGGAAATCAGGTTATTACAATACACAGGAAAAAGGACATTTTTAGTCAAAAGTGTGGCTGCTTATCAGTGGAATAAAAAGACATTTAAATGATTTTATATTTATGGAACATCGGTAGCTGTCTGATGAAACTCAAGCTTCATGAATCAAATAAAAATCAAGACTTAATCTTAATCTGAATCAAAATTAAACAGAATTGTGAAATGAGTGCAAATATCCAGCCCCATCTTTATCAAATCCAGGGGGAGATTTCGAATGGGTCTCCGAGGAGGTCACCAATAAAACAAACATACTGTATATATGAAACAGCTACAGACTATCTCAAGAAAATATTGTCCCAGCTGCCAAAAAAATAAGATAAGGTAAAAGAAAATTTCAGAGTAATTGCGTCAGTATGAAGTTTTCTGGAGATGTTTTCGGTTTCAAACCGAACAATGAGACTGAAGAAAATTGTTTACGGAAAATAAAACGACTAAAGCCTCAGAGTGGCTCTCAGTGTGCCGTGTATCTGTCTCCAGCTGCTCGGCTGTTTATGTGTTTTTGTCTTTAACTGTGGACAGAGTGCCACTGGCACAGTGACTGTAGTTGGACAAAGCTAAAAAAAAAATTCTGTGGTTAACAACAGGGCAGCTACTTCAATAACAGGAAGTGAATCAGGTTTTGCAAAGGCCACAACCAGAACAATCTGGTTTACCAACTCTTGGACAGCTGGACACTAACATTAGCACTCACTAGTCTCCCTCTTTCTTCTGAAAATTATTAATTAGCTCCTGATGACCAACAAATTTAAGCATTTATTATAAATTTAATATTGTAGTAATTATATCACATTTAAAACCTTTTGCTCAAAAACTATTGATATTAGTCAACAAATACCAAATCGACTAATTAAAAAGACACATGCAGTTTCTAACAGGGCGACTAAACTTATCACGTCACAGGACATCGATGGTGAAAATATATATAATCACTGATGACTGGGTTGGATGATTGTGGCTGGATGTACACCAGGTTTTATATTCTGCTGTCACTTTTACATATTGTATTTCATGCTGTAGGTTTTTTGCAGGTTTTGTATATTTATATTGTATGTTTTATATATTTCATTGTGTTTTCTGCATCTTTTTAAGTCTCTCCTGGATGAAGATGAATTTCCTATCCGGGACAATAAAGTTAAAGATGAAGTTGCTCGAGTTATACACAATGTGCTGATTAACATTAGTTTAGCATAAAGACTGGAAACATGTCTATTCCTGCAGAGCTGTCCATGTTTGTGTACCTAAATTAAAAATTCTTTCAAATCCTCTCATGGAAATTTCTGTAAAACAGAAACTACCTCAATTTCCCAAAATGTTTGGAGTATCCTTTCAAGGGTTGAGATTTAAAAACTGTTGTAATAAATATGAAACTTGAGGACCTTGTGTCATGCTAGTTGCTGCCCTTTCTGTGAATGGTGCCATGATGTGAAGAGCTGCTTGTTCAGACGTGACTTGGTGCGCGTGTTTTTTCAGTTTTGGCTGCTCTCTGTGACAGACCTGCTCAAACATGTTTGAGTTGACAGTTAATTAAAATTAAATCAGTTTAGGGAACCAAAAACAGTTACGTTTCTGAGTAAAAAAACCAAATACAGGGGATTTGGGAATTCCAAATTGGGAGAAATTGCCAGTAGGGATGAAAATCCATATCTAATAGCTTCAGCCCAAACTTTGGAAGCTTTCTAATCCATCATTAGTCTGTTTCTTTTTCTGATTTCTGTACTTGAAACACTGTTCTCCATGTTCTTCTTACCTTGCTGCACTCGATCTGTTCCTCTCCCTTCCACAGGTCCTGCTCGTAGTAGAACAGCCCGTCGTTGATGGCTTTGGCCAGGTCGGTGGTGATCTTGGCTCGGGACTCGTGGTTGCCTGTCCGGTCTCCGCCGGGGTGCTTCCGGATGTAGGGAGGGGTCTGGGTGACGATAAGGATCTTGTTGACGTCTTGGTCGTCCAGCTCGTAGTCCGAGTCGTCCTCATCTGACCAGTCGGTGAACTTGTTCTTCCTGGGCGCCATCTGCTCCATTTCTTCATCGAACAGGAAGTCCAGCTCCTCCTGGTCAGGCTCGGCCTGCGGAGGAGCCTGGTGGCTGCGTGGAGACGCCTCGCTGCGCTCCTGGACGACACAGTGAATGCACAGCAATTAACGAAGGAACACAGAAGAAGAGCATTTAACTACAGGATGGAGAGGAGATTTAAAAACAGTTTAACATTTTAAGGAACAGACATTTTTAGAAATACGCTTATTCACTTTCTTTCCAGGAGTCAGATTATAAGATCGAGACCGCTCTCATGTGGAACATGTTTTTGGGTGGCTGTGTTCGAAGCTAAAGGAATAAACTTTGATTTTAGAGAGTGAACATTGTAACCAACAGATCCAACACAACAGGTGACAACTAGTGTTTAATCTCACCTGCAGGAAAAGCCACAAGTTGTATCAGTTTAAATCTAAAACAAGTTTTTGATGACTTGCAAGTTTATCAAGCGTTTTTTAGTAGTATAATTTCTAATCTGAATTGTTTTTTTCTGGCTGTTTTTTCTTGTGCCAGCGTGATTTATGTTTTCTTTTATGATGTACATGTTGCTTTCTCTGTGAGTTGCATGCTTCTGTTACATGTTTTAATCAGTACTTAACAATGCAGAGTAACAATGTCATATACAGGACTAAAATAGATAAAAATAAATAAATGATTATCTTTACTTGACAGTATTCCCCTTTTATTATCACTCAGCTTATATCCTATTTCAATAACCATCTTAAGTTTACATTCATTTTCATGTTGGCTATGTAACATGTACAAAAATAGACTTTTAGTTAACTCTGGCACATTTACAGCAATATTTATTCATTTCTGTTAAATAAGATAATAAATAAATAAAATAATTATGATAAAATCTAATCATTGCAATCTGGAATTACCTGCCCTGTTTCTACAGGAAGCTATATTAAAAATAATCACTAATCACATCAGATAATAGATCAGAATATAAAGCTTCCCATGGCAGCAACGATGAATTAATAATAAAATAAAATAATAAAAACGAACAATATTATGTTTGAAAAGTTTCAATTACCATACTTTGGAGAATGTTTGTCCTTTACTGTAAATCAAACTGTGTAATTCACATGACATAAACATGATTTTCCAGGAATGGATGGTTGGCAACGTTAGGTAAGGTAAGATAAAGAGTTAAAACAAATATGACTGTTACATAAATGGTAAATGAGGTTAAGTGAATATGAGAAAAGTTTGAGGTGCGACAGTGAATATGAGACGTTAAATGAATCAGAAGCACAGAGAAGAACGAGCAGAGGAAAAGCAAGTGAGAGCAGGAAGTACTCAACTGCAGAGGGAAGGCGGTCAGGTGGGAGCGCTGACGGAGAAGAGCTGACAACACACACATCATCACCGACATGCTGCCGGCAGAAAGGTGGAGGAGACAAACAGAAAGAAAAGACGAACAGGAGGAGACGAACAAGAGGATGGAGGACATGAAAAAGATGAGAATGAGGAACAGAAAAAAGTATGATGAAAAATGGAAATATGATGCTTGAAAGTTCACAGGCCTGAAGCTGATTAAGACTTCAAGGTGAATTCTTCGGTACCTTTGCCTTTCCGGAGGGCTGTCGGTGGCGTTTCTCCACCTGGATCCAGGCATCGGGGTCCGGCTTGGAGGCGGGGACGTCTTTGGCCGGGAGTGACTCCTGGCTGGAGGAGCTGGGTTCAGCTGAGTCCTGAGGCTCAACAGACTCAGGGGGAGTCTTCTTCACGGGCGATGAAGCTGAAAGGCCCAACACATCACACTCAGACAACCTTCAACACAGCTTTAACATCACACGTCACACTGTCAGCTCGCGTTTGGCCACAGAGGTGCTAAAGACGAAGTCTCAGCACCGCTTAAGATTCTGTGTCTTACAATAAATGTGATTAGAAAGAGAGGAAATGTGAATATCTTTGCTGTTATATGCACACTAGAGCTAAAATGACTACTTGATTGGCAACTGGAAACAATTTTGATAATCGATTAATCACTGGTTCCATCTTCTTAAATGTGAATATTTGCAGCTTTTCATCGCCTTCTATCATAAAAGCGGAATCTCTTTGGGTTTTAGACTCTTGTTCGGGCAAAACAAGACCTCTGAAGAGGCCAAACTGCATTCTGGGACATTTTTCACTAATTTCTGGTATTTTATAGACCAAACAATAATCAAGAAAATAATCTGCAAATGAATCAATAAAGAACATAATCGTTACTTGCAGCCTTAGCGCACATTTAGTACTAATTAATACTAAGGCTGCAACTTCTGATTTTTTTCATTATCAATTAATAGATTAATTGTTCTTCAACAGTTCAAAACTCAAATATATTTAATTTACAGTGAAATATCAGAAAAAAAGCAGAGAATCCTCACATCTTACCTGATTTTTGGCAGTTTGAAACTTGAAAATTAACCGATAATCAATCAACTGCTTGAGTAATAAACTAATCAGCACTAGTTCATACGACTAAATTAATAACTTTTATGCATTTCTTAAATTAATAACGATCACACTTGAATTACAGAAAGGATAAAGGTGACAATATTCTAAACGTTCCAACTTCCTGTCTGGGTCTCTCAGCCTCAAGCCCATTGGTTCCTACTGAAGACATAAATCTTTAAAAATACCTCACAAATATAAAGTTTCATTTTTAAGAAAGGCTCAGTGATTTCCTTTAACAGCTGCTCACTGTAGTTTTTATCAAACAAACAGGAGGAAATAATGCATTTGTTGGGGACTAGTTACAGCGGTGGATTAATCCGCATTTGGCGCTCTAGTGAGTATTTGGGGCAGCAGGACGGTGTATGTGGAATTGAGCCAAAATAAACTACAATGTGTGTGTTCATGGTGATGAAGGAACATGTCACCCAGTGCAACAGCGCGGCTCACTGATGTGTTTTTAATAGTTTTTAACAACAATGGAGCTCTGTGGCTCAGAGGAAGAAGATATATCAGGCTGTGATACACACAATACTTGCTAGAAGAATCAGTATGAAAAACACAGAATATCACCAGACTTCTCCTTTTATCTAGACTTTAAAAAACGAGAGGCGGTGGACTGAGTTGAATACTGACCGGAGTTTGTGGAGCTGAGGGTCTGTCGAGGAACGAACTCCGGACAGTTGATGAGCTGAGAGAAGTCGGTCCGAGGGGAACCCACGATGGTAGGGGTGGGGATGGGCCAGCGCTCCGGGTCGGTTTTACAGCGAACCTTGTCGTCCACCAGCTCCACCTCTTTGCTGCTCTTAAGAGCCTGAAGAGCAGGATTTATTAAGACAAGGACAAATACATGTTCTTATTTCCAAATCCAGATCCGAATTTGAAGAACATGGTTTTTAGTAGGAGCCATTTTTCTGTTTATTCAAATCTAACAAATTTATTTCCTGACCTTTTATTTCAAATTATTTCCATTTCAAAGTCAATAAAAGCAACATACAATAATTTCTCATGGATCTCTCTTCATGAGCATCTCTATAAATATTATTCTTGAGCTTATTCTTCTCATTATGGGATTAAAAGTTCAAAGCAAACACAAGACTGAAGCTGGCAGTTATCCTGAGATCTTTGTGTGCGAAAGACACTTGAAACATAACCCGGAGCCAAACAGAGACAACTATGTGACAAAATCAAACTGATCCCCAGAGTCAACACTGCAACATAGATATGTACCACACCATTTAACTTATTGATGATGATATTACCTCCATGATGAGGCTGATATCCATGGTGAGGGCCTGCACTCTGTGGAAGCTGGCGATGAGGGAGATGGGGAGGAAGCCCTGCGCGTCCATCTTTCTCCTCAGGAAGAAGTCTCGCTCCAGGTTGTGGAGGCTGAAGTAGTATTCACTGGAGGAGGACGGCGAGATGCATTTAGTGCTCGTCTACAACATCAGCTTGTCATTTCATTCAGTCAGGAACACACTCTTAAAATTAAAACACTGAACTAAAGAAGAGACCGAGCATAAATGTAGCTGTTAGTGATTCAACGATTGACCGATTAATCATCTCATCAATCTACTGAAGGTAAAACAAAAAGAGAAAATTTCATATCTTTGGATTTTAGACTATTGGTGGGACAAAACAAGACATTATTCACTATTTTATGGTATCTTATAGACCAAAGAATAATGTGCACATTAATCAATAAAGAACATAATCGTTACTTGCAGCCCTCGTGCACATTTAGTACTAATTCATACTATGGCTACAACTTCTGATTTGTTTTCATTATCAATTAATAGATCCCTTGTTTAATCTATGAACGCGACGAGTTCTCAAAGTTAATCAAACTTTAAAGATTTAAAGAAGAACTCCACAAATTTTACATGTCAAAGTCATTTTAGTAGTCGTGGTAGTTGTCGAGATATTTAACATCCTTAGGCGAGTTCAAGCTGAACAACAATGACACCAGATCACCCGACAGGTCGGCTTTAAAAGTTCTTCATACCAACTATGAACTGGGAAAGACCAGTTTCCAGCAAGTCACTACTGGAATGAACTGCAAAACAAACTAAAGTTAAAGATAAGATAAAGTTATAAAGTTATTTTTAATAATATCTGTGATTGTTTTAATTAGTGCATGTATCTGTGTATGTGCTTTATGCTTTGTGTGATTGAACTGTCTTTTTGTGCATTAATGTAATTTGTTTTCTCTTGTAAAAGAGAGCCTGATCTCAATGGGACTTCCTGAATAAATAAAGCTCATCTAACATCTGAGGATTTGCTGCTTTATTCAGTTTTAAATAATTATAAATTGATTAAATTTGGATTTTGGAGTGCTGGTCGGACAAAACAAGCAATTCAAGGACATCACCTGACATCAGATTTTATAATCTTTGTAATCCCTTTGAACGCACCATTTTCTGTCCACATTTAGAGCTACAAACAGTAAAAGTGTACGCTGAATCAATGTGTTGTAACAGTTAGAACAAACCTGAGTATCATTTGGCCTTTATTTCAGTGCCAATATGATACCTGACTTTCAGAACCAATACTAAAATGTAAATTTTTTAATATCTTACTTTCAGAAATATAAACATGTTTTTCTACAAAAAACATTTCTTATATTAAAGCAACTCTGTAGAACTTTTCATTTTGTGTTGATTTTGGCGGTCCCTGTGGACAAAGGCGGTAGTGTTTCACCTAACGTTAGATTACATGTTCCCTCCGCTTCACTCCCCGCTGCAAGGAGACTACTTCACTGGGATGAGAGCAGGCAGCAGCTCCGGAGACGGACCTTCAGTTAGCAGCTGAAGCAACTCGAATTCAGCCAGAGCAAACCCCAGCGCTGTTTCGTTTGATATCGCGGAAAACCCCGACACAGTGGCAGGCATTAAGAATAACTATTAGAAACTAATAGAAATCGGCAATCTTCTCGCTGTTGGCCTCGTTTGCTTATGTAGGTCATATAGAGGCATCTGTATTAAATTGAGACTGTTTCATAACCAGTTGAAAACTCCATAGAGTGCTTTTGAGTACTGTACTTAAGTACAATTTTGTGTTTCTTTTTCTTTTACCAGTATTTCCATTTTGTGCCACTTTATACTTCTGCTTAACTCCCTAAATTGGGAACTACTGTGCTAAACTACCAAACTGTATATAAAGTACTAACACACAATCTAATAATGTCATGTTTAATAATATATCAGTCACAGGGGACATTGTACTGCATAAGTAGCGAGTAAAGGTTTGAATGCAGGACTTTTGTTTGTGATGGAGTATTTTTACATTGTTGTACTGGTCCTTTTACTTAAGTAAAGGATTTGAGTACATCTTCCACCACTTCCTTGTTGTTAAGTTTTACCCATTATTTCAACTTTATTTTCATATCACCATCGTTATCAACCACAGCGCTTCTCTGACATACTGCACTGCACAGCTGATAGTATCTTTGCAGCATGCCACCTGTTCACTTGTTTTAAGACATGAAAAATACACAATGCACATTTCATTTTATATTAACATATCTTGTCAGGGAGTGAAGGGCGCAGTATCAAAGCACACCTGTGTTCAGACTTTATACAAATTTATACAAACCACCTGTCAGTCTGTTTTTTCCATATCATCTGAGATGGCACACAAAGCAAAAGCTAAACAGTGTGATAAAATGTTTTGAAGTGATTCCAGTTTATTAAAAAACACAATTTCACAACCTAAAAGTTCCACTTCACACTCGATTTACAGAAGTGAAAAACGACGGCTCGGTCAATACCAACTGAGGTGGAACATTCCAGATAAAATTGGTCAACCTGCAAGCCTTTAGTGTGGCAGGCAACATTTGAGCACATATTAAGTCTGTCAGATCTGATAGCCGCGGGGCCTCGTCAGCTCTTTCCCATTGATATAAATCTTCACAATTACTGTGACATTTTGCTTGGGTAAATCAAGCGGCGGGTCTTTCAGGAATACTGTTGTGTCAGCAGCAGAGTTGAGCATCCTGGGACCCTCATTCCCCCGATAGCATTCAGCGGCAGGCTGGGGCTTTGACACCCACAGAATAGAATAAACAGCAATTTAGTTCGGAGTGCATACCAGATACTCACAGATTATAGCAGAGGTTGATGGGAGCAGCCTTAGCAAACCAGAAGAATCACAAAATAAACATTTACTCTATCTTCTTCATGCTTCAGGCCTGATAGCTTTGATAGGAATTTTTCTCTTTTGTATTTGTCACTTTTGCAAACACAGATTGAGCGCTGCGACCAACAGCGAGGCCCATTACAAATCCAACAGACCAAGTTGGATCCAGTGAGGTTTTTATATATATATATATATATATGAACAGACCCTTTTTCATCAGACAACAGTAGTTCTGCTCAAAATGACTTGTAGTACTTCAGGCAGGCGCTGCCTCCACAAACTTGCCGAGTATATTTTGCTCTATTTTGCAGTGGCCATCTGGAAAAAAGCTGTTCCTTGTTTGCTTTTTTTTTTAACTCTTAAGCCAGCCTCTAAAGCCTTGTCGAGCTTCTGTCACTCAGAGAGAAAGCTGTGGTGCAAGCCCACACATTTCCCACGTGCTCATCCACATTCATTAACAGTCCCTTCCCACATGAAGGGAGACTGTCACAGCTAAAGAAAAGAGCAAAAGATGCAGAAAGAATATGTGTAAGAGAGATAGAAATACAGAAAAAATAGGGAAAAAATGAGCAGGACTGAGAATTTATTTGTCTCATTTTCTCTCCTTCTCACACACAGACAAAAAAAAACTCCTCAGTGGATTGAATCACACTTTTGAGCACAGAAACTGGGTCCATACAGGTCAAATGTGACACATAATCCTGTGTGATTTGATTATCCGCCTCCTGCCTCAACACAGCTACACCACCTCAGTCTTTCATTACAGGGGAAGGAGAGGTGGGACAGAATGGGCTCATCATGAAGAGTCAGTCACGGATCCTGATTTGGTCTGAATGAAAGATCTGATAGCCTCCATCCGTCATCTTTCAGGATCCTCCTCATGCTTCAGTGACGGTAGGAAGGAAGTGTACCTCTGCACAGGAAGTTTACGCAGCGCTCTGTTTCCCAGGAGTCCTTTGGCTCTTCAACAGACTGTAGCGAAGGCCTGACACATCGTGTTGATATACTGCTGCAAATTCCTAAGTGCAAAATACTCAGTGAGGCCCAGAGAAGTAGCAACACTCACAGGTGAAATGCTCTTAATGCTTGTCAAAATATATGTCTGCACGCAACTTCAGCTCAGGTTCATTTGCAGCATTTGTTGTTAATTGGCAAATTTGAGTCCATCAAAATTAAAGCATATCAAACAACTCTTCTCCTGCACACCAAGCTTCATTCACCAAATGTTTTCAGCTATCTTGCCTTCATCAGGGTGGTGTTATGTTTACCTTATGTACAGTTAATTGGCCATTTGACTTATAAATCACCACGGATACTAACTTTACAAAACAACATTATAAAACACTTTTTATGAAATATTACATTTACGCCTAGTGGGTACAATACATACAATATTACAAAAAAAGCTTTTCAGAATATTCTCCATTCTTCTCTCCTTCTTTACCCATCAATGGGTAAAAAGGTTGACATTTCATTTTTCAGTTCAAAGCAGGAAATTCTGTACTCTCTCAACCTCATTTTTCAAGACACAGCGTACTCCATCTCTTAATATTTATTGATAACCCTAAATAATTTCAAAGTCAGTGTAGGGCAGATGTTAACAAATCCATCTTTTAACTATACGTCCCACTGTATTTTGAGACCAAATACAATCCAGTGGTTCCTATAAAATTGCTTAAAGTCTAATTCCTCATTTAACCCTTGCCTGGGCTTAAAGTCCCTATTTTAGAAGTCCATAAGGCCTCTCTCTTAAATTTGCAATAGCGCATGTTTTGGCCACTCGGTGGCGGTAGAAACAAGCTGTAAACACAAGACTGACATATTATCACATATTAAGTTGATACAGAAAACTTGTTAGTTGAAAACTAGCTGCCTGCTGCAGCTTAAAATGATGTTATGCGGCAAGACTGAACCAAATCATTAAAGCTGCAGGCCGGAAAACCGAAACAATGGTCTGAAAGTCGCTATAAAGCTCCTTAGAGCTGAAGGGAACTGCAGAGTTGGATGATACGAATGTCATGTGATCCATTGTTAACATAATAATATTACTTATAGCCACTTTAAGGTGCAGGGAAGAGATGGGCAACATGTTTTATTTTTTAGGACTTGCATTGAAACTCACGCTGGTTTGCACCCTGCTGCATTCTTATAGTTAGAAATGAAACATTTTACACAATTTATTCCTCAATAAATCCAGATGTTCATCTCTGAGGATGAAATATGAAGTACAGTTTGAAAAGGTGGTTCTTTCATTGTACTTATCAATTTATAACTACTCAAACATTGGTTCCTACCGTCCATTACTGATGATAAAGCAGAAGACTAAAAACAGGAGTGTGAGGGATAACTATGCACCATCTCCGAGTTCCTTTGACATACTGAGGAACTAGATGAATAGGAATGTGGATTATGGCGCTGCAAATCTCCCCCAAGTTTATACATTCATTTCCCAAATCTCACCTTGAGAGTAAAGCTACTTGCTGGGGGATTTTCTCAATTTCTTGCTTGATGGGACAGGTGTATTTACTTACATAATTGTATTCCTCATCCAATTTATAATGCGATTAAATATTAATACAATTCTGAGTTTGAAGAGAGGCGGATCTGTGAAAAATATCTAGACAGCAATATTGTGAAATTGTTCTTCTTGCTTTGCAACTTTTTCAATCACCCTAAAATGGAACAGAAGCAGTGAAAGAGAAAATATTCTGCGTCTTAGGATGCATTGAAAATGGTATTTCAACAAATAAAGCACTCTGAGTAGAAGATAAAAATAGGTGCAGGTATTTTTTCACTGTGATGATCTTGACTCATCTTGGCTGAGCTTTGTTTAGTTAGTAGCAGAGCTCTCTGGGGGAACATTGAGTGGTGTAGTCAAAGTGGAACTCTCCTGAATGAGCTTTGAGCTTCAAGTCCCCAATATCCCAGCATGTGTGCCACAGAGTCAGACAATAGAGCCAAACGCAAGTCATAGCCAAATCGTAATTACCTCTGCACCCTGCAGAAGCAGACCAATTGACTCCTCTAGATGAATGACAACAGGTAAAGGGCAGTGATTAGCCGCAGGCCTCAGAAGCTTTGTTTGGTGCAGAGGGAGAGGAAATTCTCTATATAGGGCAGAAGATATGCTTCACTTATTACGCTCTTATTATTCTGTAGACTTATTATGGGCACAATTCTGCTCAGTACAGGAAACTTTGCTTGTCATGGTTGGCTGGTAGTACAAATACAGTCTAGTACATCCATATCAAATTGTTTGCGTTGTTTGTTACATTTGTAGCATCAAAGACCAAGTACCCAATGATTTATCGCTGATTGAGAATGCCTATAATTGATTACTATTGAGTTAGCCATAATAAAAACCATAATATTTCATTTTCTGGGCTCATAGTTTGTCATTTAAGTCATTCACAATTAATGAGGGTTGGACAGCCATTGGTTTTTGTTGATATAAAAGAGAAGATTAAGGATATTTTGTGAACACACAGTGACATGATAAACAACCTCTGAATGATGTTATTCTGTCTTGTCTTCAGCAAGTGCAAGCAACATGGTAATCTGTGCTTCAGGTAAAAATGTAAAAATGCGAAAAATACTGCAAATTCCTCTCACAGTCTCACTCTCGCAGACATGATTGAATATAAACTTCCATTTTTACACCTTCATTTAGTCAAACTGACCTTTCAAATTTAATGTTGTAACAACAAACACACTAATTTACTGCAGCTTGATAAACTAGTGAGAGACAGCAGCCTAATTATGAACACCTGGGTGATAAAAAATGGTCAAAAATGATTAAATCATGTACAAATGATCTGCGCCACATGTAATGAAATACTACCTAAACTCATTAAATTTGGAAATATTGATTACACTTTCATTAATAAATCAGTAGTTAATAGTTGCACCTGATGTGTTATTGGAAACAAAGGAGTAATTAATCTAAATAGTTATAAATTGGCCCTGTTTGCTTTGTAGAGTTCTGCTTCACATGCAATACGAGTTGAACTCTTTAAAGTAAAACTTGTTTTCAAATTCCCATCCTTTTCCAGCTTAAAGCCGTGTGAGACCATTTTCTTGTCAGTCATTAAATATTAATAAAATTAATTACTATCAATAGGGGTGTAATGATTCATTCATTGCACGGATTCATTAATTATGAATTATGCTGATTCAACTGCATCCATCTGGTAAAATAAAGAAACAGAATGAATCCCTTCAGCAACAATCAATATGAAATTATTCAAACTGAACTATTCATGACTCTTTTTAAACGTTGTCGAATATCTTTTTATGAAATGCAGCACAGCAACTGTGTAATTGGGTCCATTTCTACTGATACGCATGTGTGTGGTAGCAGGTTGGCAGTTAGTGTAGCAGTATTGCACACACTTAAAGCATCTATAAACCGTATTTTATAATAATAATAGATCAAACGACTATGTGTAATGTGAAAGGGGCCGCTCAAAGTGACAAACACACAGATAACACAGATAACTCTACAGTTTCTCTCAACTTCATGAAGCTTTTGAGCATATTTCCCCTAATTATTCTGATCGTCCGGGCTGCAACTGCGACTGTTTTGTTTGGCTCTCACTCTTATTGTGTTGTTTTTGGTCGCGGCAGTCAGCTGTTGTTCAGCAAAAAAAGCTCTAAAAACCCTGCTGCACACTACCTGCTCAGCCCCAAATATCAGACAGACACAGTTAGCGACTAGCTGGTGAACATAGCGGAGCATTTAGCAGCGAAAGGGCCAGGTATTCTTCTCAGGAGCTGGTAGAGACCAAAAACAGAGCTAAAAGAGAGTGAATATTGGATTTACGCCCGCCAGGTGGACACACACACACACGACTCCAAAAGAATGATAATATTGCTCCATAACTGCTGGATGTGTAAATAATGTGATAACATGTTTACAGTTGTTTCCTCTGCCCCCAAGTGGCCAAAAAACAGTTATTGCAGCTTTGAACCACCACAAATCCTATTTTTCAGGTGGCACACTCCCTCCTCTGCACTGTTCTTACTATGACTACGGCTGCCAGTGAATGAAATCTAGTCATAAAGCAAACAATTCAGCCGCCTAAGTCAACTTTAGAAGCCACATACAGTCATTTGAAGTGCAGCAGTTTTGATCCATTAACATTCTCACACGTTCTAATGTCTGAGAGTTGATCAGAGTGATCCTTTTGAAGCATAAACCAATGTGACACAGCTGGCACAGTGTGCGAAAGTGAGCACTGAGTTACTGAGGTGAATGAAGATTAAATGATGTGTGAAAACATCCTCTGCTCTGATATCACCATTACACCTGTTGGGCTGTGATAACAGGCACGCACGGCATCTCTCAAACTGTGATCTTACATCTATAGTATTCAGGCAATGCAGTGATAACTGGATAATGTGAAGTATCAGAGATCTAATATGATAATACAGAAAATTGTAGAGGATGTGAGCAATCTGGTGCCAATCATTCATTCTGAACGAAAGGCTCCATCATGAGGTAATGCAGGCAGAGAGTGTACACAAATGATCACAACATGCATTAATTGGATTATAACATGCAGCTATCATTACCTGTAATCTTAATCCCCTACAGAGGACCCATCTGGATCTCCAGTGATGAAAGTAAACAACTGTTAGCTAAATGATGCTAATAATCTCCTGGAAACAAAAGTTAAAATAGCACGAGGTGAACAGCGCACAGAACATTAAACCCTCCGGGGTTTAGAAAAGCACAATAAGTAGAGGCAGGCTGTGCAGACAGCTCCCGCGAATGGGCTCCATGGGAAGAAGAAAGTGGTTCCCAAGCAACTATTGCTGATTCGCTGTGGGGAACCAAAGAGGTCCTATTGAAAACTAGACTATTACAAGAATTAACCCCCACCATCTCAAAAAAATGTTCTGTCTTGTGCAGTAAGTACATATTAACAAGCAACACTGGCTGAATTACTGTATATTAGAGTGAAGCAGACAGTTGACTCAAGGCTGTTATACACTTTATTCTTCAATATCTTAAATTTCCTTTAAAAGCGGCTGTAGCCACTGCAGGGTGTGCACTTCAAAATACTGCCTCTGCTATCGGCCTGAAAAACGAAGCAAATGCTGCAGCCTTCAAATGAGAAATCAGTAGACAGAAATAGGATGGATGTTATTATTGGAGTGACAAGCCCTTTAAATGGGTCTGTCTTTAACAAGTAAAGTTAAAGTTGAATGTTGAATCAGGTCTCCTGGGGTAGAGTGACGTAAGCGAGACGAGGCAGAGCAGTAAACAACAGTGGCAGAGATGGATTAACAATGTTGGCTCTGTTGATGAAGCTGTGTCTTCTGCTACTGCAGAATTCAAGGGTAAACACATGAGGGGGACAAACAACTACACTTATAGCATACCTTATTTGACCTTTCATCTGATCCATCCACTCTCTCACTACCAGATCAAAGCTAGTTATCATGTTGGAACAAGTATTCAGATCCTTTACTTAAAGAGTAACTTAACACCAGTGGTGGAAAGTAACTAAGTACATTTACCCAAGTACTGTACTTAAGTACACATTTGAGGTCTTTGTATTATACCTGAGTCTTTTCTTTTCATGCCACTTTTTACTTCTACTCCACTACATTTCAGAGGGAAATATTGTACTTATCTGACAGCTTTAGTTACTAGTTACTTTACAAATTAAGATATTTGCATACAAAACATATGAAGAGCTTATAAAATATGATGTTTTGTTATACATTTAACTACCCAACAGTATATACAAGTACAGCTGGAACAATTAGTCGATTAATCAAATAGTTGATTGACAGAAAATTAATTGGCATATACAGTGTTTTGATAATCATATAAGTAATTTTTAAAGCAAAAACATTTTATGGTTCCAGCTTCTCAAATGTGAAGATTTGCTGCTTTTCCTTTAAATTATTTTAATAATTTTAATTTATCTTCAATCATTTTGAGGTTTGGACTGTTGGTTGGACAAAAACAAGCACTGTGAATGTGTCACTTTGGCTTCCGGGTAATTGTGGTGGCATTTCTCGCTATTTTCAACCAAACAGTCAATCAATTAATGTGTAAAATAATTTGTAGATTAATCCATAAGGAAAATAATCATTAATCATCAATCTATAACAATGCATCATATTTTAGAAACTCATCATATGTTTTGTCCATAAAATCTTAAATGCAGTTGTCAGACGCATGTACAGTAGTGGAGTAAAAAGTACAATAGTTCCCACTGAATTGTGGTGGAGTTGACAAAGTAGTTGATAGCATGAAATGGAAATACTCAAGCAAAGTGCAAGTACCACAAATTTGTACTTTTGAATAAATGCACTACATTACATTCCACCACAATCTTTGTAGTGTTAATTGCGACAATTCGATGGCCAGTTCCTGAAGTTTGGGTGAAAACCAAAATGATCAACCTAAAACTCATTAAATACAACTTAACATGAAATACTGTGCAGAATGAACCATAAAAACTGTAACGTCTTTGGGTTGTTTTGACATTACTTTGCTTTTTTTTACGGTTTGGTCTCAGTATTGAGAGCGCTGCACTTTTGTACTTTTGGATTTTGTGCTGTCTGACTGTGGCATTGCTTTTGGCAGCAAACACCGGTTTTCCTGTGACGGTTTATGAGAGCATCTGTCGAAAGTTTCCCTGCAACTGTGATTGAAAGCATCTGCAGAAACTCTGATTTGTCCAGCAAAGAGCTTACACACCAAGCAGAGTTTTGCAGGTGTCCGTTTCTACCCAGATCTGCATCTAGATCAATACTACAGGTAGTATTTCATTGGCACACGCTCTCTATAGCACCACCGATCCACATTGTGTGGTCTGAAGATGCAAATCTATGTTTTCGTTCTCAGTTTGATTTAATAAAGTAGCCATATTTTATCTAATATCAGGTACTGGAAATGGAAATGCTTGACGATGGCTGGGCTTATTTATTATAACTGCCACTGTAATGCTGTCTACATAGAGACATATTATAAACAAACATTCATAAGGTTATGTGAATTAGTTTAATGTAGACCATGCTTCTTTTAAGACCTGTGGAAATAAATTGGAAGCAACGCAAGACAAATAGACGACAAACCTTCATTATCTTTGTGCTTATGTTCTGTGGGACGAAATAGACCTATTCATCACATATTAATTATCGTGATTTGCTTCTACAGACAAGGTATTTTGGAGGCCACAGGCTATTCAAATGGACCTTTATTTTTGGAGAACCCAGTTCAAAGAAGGGCTCTAAATTATTTTAATGCAGTCATTTTTCTCTTCCTTTCATCAGAAGAAGCCATGGACAGCACACAACTACAATATATTTTAATTTGCCAGAGAGGGATAATTCACCTCATCACTTTAAATTCATTACTTAAAATTAAATAATGGCTCTCCTTGTATTTGTGTTCTGCTACTTCCCAAGGTTTGGGAGTGCACTTAAGGGTTTACGCTAGTAAAAAGAGTTAAAGAAGAAACCTCATCTAATGCCTGCTATAATCAGTAATTGCATTTTCTTTATTTCAACCTGTAGTGTCTGCCTAAAACTCGAACAAAAGCAGGAGTAAGTAGGAACCTAGAAGTTTAGAGACAGAGAGAGGTACACAGTCTGTAATACTTTGTCAAGGCTTTGTGTCACCTGACTGTTGAATATCCGTATCAGACTATATAAGGGTTACCTGAACTTTTAATGCACATTGGTTATAAATATTTGATCAAAATGACCTTTGTAGAGCTATTACAAGAAGGTAATGGAGTTTAGAAGTGTCTGTAATGGCAGCAGTGCAGTAATAGTGGACTTGATGAAACAGCAACAGAAAATTCAGTGTTTCTCCAGTATCTTATCTGACGCAACACTCAGGGGGAAGCTCAAGCTTGAAAATGCTGCTCACGCTGATATAAAAACATCATTTTCATACAAATAGAGTTAAAATGATCATTGCCAGCTGTCTGTCCACTGAAAGCCAGACTGAAAGGACGATCATATTGATCTCATTGTATCAAATCTTTAGCATCAAGTGACTGTATTATACCCAGAATTCATATGTAGTATATAAACACCTATTTAATTGATTATAACACACTATATTGTAATTTTGAGCAGATGTGTGGACAGCTTAGCCATAATGATATTTAGTGGTATATGACTGCACACATGAAGAAATCCTTACAATGTGTTAAAAACATTTACTAAATGTTTATACACATAAATTATTCAGAGGCAGGTTTAAAGCAGTTTATAAATTTGTTAAACTCTGGAAGACATGTCGAGCTTGAATGTTCATTCTTGACCTCGGAAATAGAAGTTTGAGAAAGAAATTCTTAACACACTTATTAGATTTGTGCTTCGTTAGTGGATGGAGTTTGCTCTTTTATGAAGAGAGAAGTGTTTGTAAATAAATAAATACAATAAATGCAATTACTTCATGTTTACAACTGTGTTATTTTATATTGTCAATCATCACTTAATTACTTGAAACTATTAGTCCATTCATTGATTAGTCGACGGAATATGAATCTGCAACTATTTTGATAAGTGATTCATTGTTTTAGCAATTTTTCAAGCAAAAATGCCAAATGTTCTCTGGTTCCCTCTTCTTCAATTTGCTCCTTTTCTCAGTTTTATATGACAGTAACCTAAATATATTTGGGATTTGGCCTGTTGGCTGGACAGAACAAGCTATTTGAAGACATCAACTTGATCTCTTTTACTGTTTTAATCTGCACATCTATCTATAGTTAAATTATGAATTAATTGCAGCCCTAAACCATTTATTAATTGTTTATGTATGCTAAATCATTGGGGGTAAAATAAAATGTTACCCAATGTTAACCACAAACTCAAGTTCTGGAAACTCAAAAATTCTGCTGTAACAAGCTTGTTGAATGTGGCTCACGCTGTAATACGCAGCGCTTCCTCCTCCTCCTCCTCCTCAGTTGGTCAAGTTCCCGACTAACGTTTGTCACTCTTTTTGATGAAGGATCTGGCCCAAGGCTGCAGCACCCTTCGTCCATGAGGCACACTCTGAAAAAAAGAAAACACTAATGTTGATGTTCAGTATGTTTTCGAATGAGGTCTTTCATGCTGTATGTTGGCGCTCTGATGTTAATTTGTTTCTTCCTGCTCTCCCTCATTGTAGTTGATGCTATGGCCTCCCTGATAGCCAGCTGACTGCTAGTCAAGCAGATTGTATAGAACCAGAAACATCGCAGAACTCACTGAAAAGCCAATTTCAGGCCAAGGTGTTTATGCTTATACGCACAGAATGATAATGTATAGTACATAGGCGTCTGAAAAACCTTGAGGGCTGTGCTCATGCTGCTATAGCAGGTACTACACTGCTGTTAAAGCAGTTAATTTCTTACAGCAGTGCAACAGTGGTACAAAGACAGAGTGGGAACATGGGAGAAGTTGCATGATACCAATTTATCAGTAAATTTAATCCAATGGAACTAAACTGATTAAACTATATTTCATGCAAAAGGATAAAGTAATTCACTTTATAACATTTCCTCACTGAATCACCTAATGTATAATTTTAATCAACTCATATGTATTCTCTCTTTTAAATATGCTCATTCAGAAATAATAGGAGCTATAATTGCTGTGCAATTACTTTGTGATATAATTAGACTATGATTAGCATGACATTGGCGATATTTATTGGAGCTCTTATTCTATTCACTGTTTTCGCAGATATTTTTCCTCTCTGGTATGTCCAAAGAGTCTACACATCACAGCTGAAGCCAATTAAAGTGCGACCTGTTTTCTGTTTTCTTACTCTTAATCTCACCAATACTCGACAGCTGTTGGTTGGATTATTTGTTTGCTTATAACAGACAATTAAAGGAACAAAATGCTTTATCAGTTATTAAAGCGAAGGTGAAACACACGTGATCATGCAAGATGTCCTACATACAAAGCCTTAACCAAGGTTTCTTTAAAGGCATACAGTTCCCAGGTCATCAAATACCGACTCTTTGTCACAACTCGTGCTCGTGCACAGGACAACACTCATGCTGCGCGTTACTCGCGTGAGTTTGACCACAGGATCATTTGTGTTTATTGTGAATATTCGCCTCTCCATCTGTCTCCTGTGAGTGGCAGTTTCATAATTGGTGTGTCACAATCAATAAATATTCACTGTATCTAGCAAGTCGCACATCAGCTGAATTAATCTGGCTTACTGCAGCGGCTCGATTCCAAAATAAACAGATTTTGCTGTGGTTTAATTGCAATTTGTAAAAAGTCTGAATTCATGCTCTGTCAGGACTGTCTACAAGACAACAAACAAACAACTTATAAAATGCTTGTTTTCTGAATGGAGTTCGGATCGGTCAGGGCTTGTTGTCTTGGCAATCCATGAATCCATGAATTTGGAGAGGGGAGGGGCTTCTGAAGGAGCACTGAAGAGAGAGGTATTTGTATTGTTATGTATTTGTTTGGCTGTTGAGTTCAAATATCAACAAACTTTCTCCAGGATGGCAGACTACACCTTTAAAGACATTAATGAGGCTGTTCTCCCTTTTAAGTGGCTAGCGATGTCTTCGTGGGCTTCTGCCAACTACCAGCAACTTCACTTCCATCCATTACTTTGTCAGAAACTTTGGATTGAGATTGACTCATCTAGTGACTCCCAATCCTTCCACAATACATCTAAAATACTCTCCTGAGACCCAATTTTCTACCTGTATCCCTGCACTTCCTCGTTTGAGTTATTTCCTCTGTGAGCACAAGTAAGCCATCATGCTGGACAATATTTGAAGACAAAAGTTCTCACAATGATGAAACACCCACACAGACAAAAACCAAAGAGTCTTGAGGGTGTTCTTGATACACTTTTTAAAAAAAATTATTGGCATTTGTGGGCCAAGAGACATGAACAACTTCACCATTTAATGATATGTTGGTTGGCAGAGATTCTGCAGAAAACCTGAGCTGGTTTAAGGAAATTGAAATATATGGTACAGTAAGTGAAGAAAATAATATACAGTGCACGCAGATGAACTTCATTAAGCATTTGACATTTCAACAGGCTGGAGATTTACTTTACAAAACTGAATTCACAGTGCAGCTGATAAGTCTACGTGTTTTTCTCTGAAGAAACGTATAAGTTTGGCTCAGGTCATGTGTTAATGCACAGGCCAATAAAATAATGATGAAAATTTAGACAAGTATTGAGCAGTGGAAAAATATTAATATTCCTAGAGGTGCCATCATTAGCTGCCATACTCCTTGCTCAGTGTTTACTCTCTGTGGTACAGCTGGAACGAATTACAGTAATTGATTGGATGCACAGAAGTGGATCGAGCATAGAGCTGTCCACATTTCTGACTGATCTCCTTGTTAGAGTACTTCTCCCTCCTCCCTCTTTCTCTGCCCACTCCTGTCTCTCAGCTTCACAGAGGCTGTCCTAATGTATGACCATTGTCTAGAGGTCACTGTGGATGTCCGAGTCATGTGGAGGTAGCTCGTCATGCAGAGCGCTGCATGCTTCAGGGAGTAATCACAAGCCTCCAGCTTCCCCCATCAACATTCTTTGCTGCCCTTAGGCCAACAAACCAGATTTTTCATGTCAGCTGGCATGCACCTTCAACTCATAAGTAGCTGTTTGACTTTCACAAGTCTCGCATCATCCAAGCATACACACTCCCAGGCAAGGTTGCCATATCCTTGGTCCATAATTATATGCCAGTTATAAGTGTCCACTTGCGCATGCAGATGGGCTGGGCCCCTTAAAAATCCAGGTAGCAGGTCGAACCTATCTGCATCGACTATTTATCATTCCCTAAGGGGGGAGCCCTCACATCGTAATAATAATTTCAAATATTTGTCATTACTTTTGTTCTCAGCTCCCCCACCCCCGTCCACACCACAGAGAGGAAAATAATGACAACTTTTTAATTTTTTTTTTTTTTGTCTTCCTGCGTTGTTGATTCTGCATTAAATAATCCTATTATTTGTTTTCAAGAGATCTTTTTCATGCTGACAACCCTACATAAAAAGATTAAGTCAAATTGTCACTGGTTGGCATTCAGTTTATAAAATGACACAAACGGGCAGGCTGGCTACTCGACTTACCTTTTCTCCCAAGTTATTTTAGATTTTCTCTGAAGGACAAACACATGACACACTTTACATCAGGAGTAATGTTGGATTCCAGAAGGAGAAATAATACATCAAAATTCACAGTGCATAAAGATGTCTACATTGTGAACCAGCTTATGCAATAGAAAAAAAGACAGTCATTTGAAGAAAAAAAAATCAAATATCAAAGTAAATGATCCTTCAAAACGCTGACTGATTGCATCAAATTCTGATTGAAGCTCATTACTGCTTACTTCATCTGAAGTGACAATAATTCTCATTTGCAATGCATGACACATGATTAACTTGGTACTGACAGGTATTTATGGACAGTAGTCACTGCTGTAATGTTAGGGGGAGGTTCTCAAAAGGAGGTGCCAGCGTCTTATGTGGTTATAAATACACATGTATATTTTCAAATGCACTATAATGAAAAGAAGGTCAGTACTTCTCGTACTGTGGATGCACTGAATGTAGTTTTGAAACATTATGATTAAAGTGTCACACCTCTGCATTAGCTGCTTTTTTATGTACACAAGGTGCATATTGTCGAGGCTGAGAGGGCATCCGGTATCTGTGAGCATCAGCCTTGAATGCTGATGGAGGAGCAGGCAAACACATCCCCTAATAAATCTGAGAATTTCTTAAGCTACGAGCTGTTATTTCTTACATTTCTGAGACAGCACAAACTTTGAATTTCCATGCCTTGTTCGCAGCCATACGTTCATGCCTCCCTTTTTATTCTCCTGTGTTGGGTAGATGTTTCACATGCTGCAAATGTATTTAGAAAGTCTAAGTAGCTATTATGGTTTGTGATTGACTTTCTGCGTGGTAAGAACATTGGAGGACGCAGAGAGAGTGTTGTCTGCGCTCATTACAAGCACCAAGGCCCAGCTGCAGAGACAGCTGCGGCGCACATCAACACCTGCCAGAGGAGGGACAGGATATATCACTCCGTCGTCAGGCTCGATCTCAGCTTGATCTCAGCTCCAAACCGAACTTTATGTTGCTAACTTGTGTCACAGTAAATAAACATGTAAACACCTGCAAATGCCAACAGTTCAAAACAATTTGGAGTCTCTTAATTGAAAGATGCTGATTGTTGATTTTCTCACATTCTGGAGGAACTGACGACTAAACAAACGCATGGTTTAACACCACGAGGAACAACTGCTACACCGTCATGAAAATCTTAATTGAAAACGTGCTCTGATGGCGAGATTGGCAGCTCTGTGTATGTGTCGTGACACCAGTATTACGGCAGAGCAGACTGTGGGTTCATGAGGCAAATTTCTGTGCACAGTTGAGATCCAGTCGGATACTTCTTCCAGTGGGACAGGCCAGCATACAACCCTCACACTCGGAAGCCCTTCAAAATAGTCATTACAGAGTTCAGCGCTGTCAGCAGATTTCAGCAGAACTTTGTAGCTCGGTGTTGACAGCCAACTTGATACTCATACTCAGAGGAGGTTAACCATTGGTGTCCCATTCCCTAACATAAAAATAGGGAACATTGTGACCTCTGCTGTTCTGGATATAACATACAACATCTTATATGGGAAACTACTAGCAATACAGTTTGGTCCTGCAACAGCTGAGGTTGACGTTGATTAAGTTTTATCTATTAGCCTTCAGGCTCTGGAAAACCTTAGCTGACAAGATCTTATTGTCTACTTTAGGTTGGATTTTAATTAAATATTGTCAGTATTTTGTTTTTTATTGTTGTTTTAGTCACTGTAATGAAAAACACATTACGATGTTTGCTCTCCCACTATTCACACCAATAATTTAAAATATTATGGTTTTTGTTCAATGGGTCAAACCATCTTCATTTAGCATCCTACGCACTTGGAAAGGGAGGGTTGGCTAGAAGCCACTAAATCCTACACACTGGTCCTTTAACTCTTAGGCTGGCAATATTCTATATTTTTGTTATTGTCTGCAAATCCAAGCAAATCTATACTTTCATTCAAACAAAAATGCTTTTTAAATGCAATTTTCTAAAACAGCTGGGCACTGTAGTTTATAGCAACTGTTACTCAAACAGGGGTGAAAAGTGCATTTGTTCTGGGCTATTTCCAGCCACAGATTTGTTGTGCTAGCAAGTATTTACAACGCCAGCATGGGGTGTGTGAGATTAAGTAAAAATAAAAACAAAAGAATAAGATAGATCTGGCTTCACAAGAAATACTTATTAGAAGTATCAATTTATTGTTGATTTATTGTTTTTGTATTCTTTGGTCTTATATATATATATATATATATATATATATATAATAAGATAAATATACAGTAAAAGATCACCAGACCTATCCTTTGACCTTAATAAATAAAAATGTATATATTATTGTTACTATGACAAATGTAAACAATAAATGCAACGCCCAAATTATCGGTTCAGGTGTCCAAATAATGTGGTTTGCGTGTAAGCAATTATGTCTGAATATGGAACAGGTGTAGGTGAAATCAATCATGGCTGTCCATTTGGTTTTCTGGGTCATGTTGGGTGTGACTAGGATGAGGAAATATTTTCCCCAGAGTGCAACTGAGTTTTATAGGAAGGAGAAGCTCTGTAAACTGAACTGGAGCAGATTTTGGCCTCCCCTTCATGAGGCTGTCGCACAGGACACACATCATCTCTGCTGCATCATTGCTATGATCCTTCATGTAATACTGACTATGTGAAGGGTAGTTTAAAGCTCAACACTTGTTATCCTGAGAAGTTTCTTTCTAGTTGCATCACTCCTGATCTCACTTTTGAGCACAACCACACGGCAAACTGTGTTTTGTGATACTTACAGCCCACCTTTGACAGTTTGCACCTTTTTCATCCCCCATAATGAATAGAAATAAAGCCGGATATATTTGAAATGAGGATTTGTTCCCTGAAAGTAATTAGGAGGTGATGTCCACAGAACTCATAAAAGGTATTGGTACAATGGTGGTAACCATAGAAACCTTGTGGCTGGAGTGGTCTTCTGGGAGATGTGCTTTAATAATATACTGGCCAAGCGGAGAAGGCAAATATAATATCACTCTATAGAAATGCCAGTCAATGATTAGATATGACTGCGTTCCTTTTGAGGGGCTAGATGTATAAGGGCACATATGCTGGCAAAAATGAATTGACCACTGGGGGTTTTAAGGAAAATACCCACAGGTGAAAGGCAAAGTCACATTACCTGTGGTACATTAACTTTAAGGTGATGCAAATATGTTGTACAACCAATATGTTCCAGAAATTAGAATTAAAATTAGAAATTAGACTTGGGAATAGTATGAAAGTCCTATTATCATTATTGTGGGTAGAAACACAACAACAATTTCTGTGTGTGCAGTAGCTGCAGGACATGAAATTGGTATTGCTTGGCAACCAGCAGTATATGTTGCGTATTTTGTATTTTGCATGCATACCTAACCATGTAAAAACTCTCCCTCTTTAAAATCTGAATTATTTATCCAACACATATTTAACCCTTTTACAGCAGGGTTCAGGAAAACAGATTCTCGTGCCATTAGACTGCGGGGCAACTGACACATAAATGGAGAGGCGAGTGTCAGATTTTTGTGAACCATATCTACTTGCCTTTATCCTCATTGATATTTCAAATAATTGCAAAATAATTGTGCACCTTTTAACCACGCCGCCACTATTGTTATTAGCTGGATTTGAAGCTCTCTGTAAATGTGCAGGTGTACCATTGTTCTGCCCATTGTATACCATCAATCGATGGTATACGTTTAAGCACACACAGGAACACTGCAAACAAGGTACTCCTGAAAATTTGGAAAGAAGGAAAAACTCTATGCAGGACAAAGTCTTTATTATATTGTCTATAGTAATATGATGACTTTGTAAACATTATAGTTTATTGTAGTTTGAAAGGAAAAAAGGGGATCATATTTCAAAATCAATATTGTTTCTCTGTTGATCTTTAGAGCCTTCATATTAAATTTTTTGTTGTGCACTACTGCATTTCTCAGTTCTTTATTTTGGAATCTGTCAGAAATTTGGCGATGATACATTATTTTTTTTTCCACTTGTACACTCCTTCTCAGTTATCTTTGTGCACTTCTGCCAAATAATCACAACACAGTGGAAACCGCTTATAGTGATCACGTCTGTCGGGGTCAAATATATCGCAATAAGCGGATCATTATTATAACCGAATTGTTTTTCTTTGTCTTTATTTCTCATGCAGATTACCATCTAATTGACATTTGCATATTTATTACCTGAATATAAAGTAAGGAAAAGGACAGCTTCGCTATTTACACTATTTACACTGTTTAGGGGGCATTACGTGACTGGGTATTATCGATCCACTTGACAAGGGCGGCTTCAACCACAGCTGCTTTCCCCGTGCACATTACTAGCAGCCACGACTGTTTCTCCTTTTTTGATTCAACTACACAAGGTAGTCTGAGGAACACCAAGTTTTGTTGCTGCATCTCATTGGCTCGTTTTTGACAGTTTCTCATAAGCTTCGAGGAGACTTCGTTTTTCATTGTGAGAAAATTACTTTCTTTTTCCCGTCATGATTTCAATGTGCACGCCACACCAGCCTCAGGTAGCCAGCTGGAAGCAGACGGGTTACTGCGAGGCAAAGTATCAGGGGAAGTAAAAAAAGGTAAAGTAAAAAAAAAATTTAATTACTGTAGTTTTAAAAAAAAATGTCCATATGGTGTCATGTATGAAAAAACCCAAAATGAACACTGTAAGGGGACTACTTGATTAATATATTAATATAAACAAATTATTTAAACAGCATTTGTATAGGAATGATTTTGTCCCAAGCTTTCTGATCCATATAAGTGGCTGATCATTGCAACCGTGATCACTATAAGCGGTTTCCAGAATCAGTTTGTTTTTCCCAGAAAAAAACTCAACTGTAACTCCACCTTTCACTGTACTTTTCTTTACTTTGTTAGTCAATTGACAAATTAGTTTTCTCTTTAACACAAACCACCAACTATTAAGTAATCTTAGGCACCTAAAATGTAGAAATGCATATGGTATTAAAAGTTATAATTGATACTGTGCTGTGCCCTTTTCTCTCTGTTGCTAAGGAATAAAGGGACAATGTGGAATTAATTTGAAAATGTAAGGTCATATTTGACAAACAATAGTTCTTGATTAAGGATTTTCATTTGCTAATGCAATTTTGTAATAGAATATATTTAAAGGAGCTCGTATGGATATCCTCAGCCATGACCTCCTCAAGAGCTCACTTTGATTTGAATTTGAAAGCATCTCCATGTCACATTTTCGCTCTGGAATTGATTGTCATTATGTGTCTTTGTCCATAGTAACATTCAATTCTCTGCATAACTCTTGGGCGCAGGCACTCTAAGTTGTTACACAATTAGCCTTGGAGTAGTTCAATTTTTGCCTGACACTATAAGAAGCACTGAGCCGGGTGAAAAGACACTCTAATTTGTCCAATTCCACACTTCTGTGGATTTGAGTAATCATCCAGCTATACTTGCTGATTGGCTCTGAATAGGGGCTGGTATTCAACAGCAACGCCATGCAGAGGATATGCTATTTTTTATGTCTTTTTATCCTTACTTAAGTCAGACCCTGAAATTACATTACAAGCCAAGTGTCTTTAAGAACAAAGACCTGTGTATGAAGAAAAGGAATCCAGACTAATACAAAGAGAGTACATTATTTGGTGAAAGGTAAAAAGGAGCAATCCTGAACTGACCATCATGAGTTAGAAAGAGTCTATTTGCAGGCCATCTTCACTAGCAGTCTTGCATTTTGAAAACTTGGACATACCTATACTTGCTCTATGTATGAAATTAGAAGAAGCTAATGCTCATCGTTCAGTTGTGAGAGTGGAAATTATTTGGCCTTTAAAGAATAGGTTCGCAGTTTTTCATGCTTGTTGTAATGGTTCCTCCTGTTCATACTGGCCATTTAAAGATCCCCTCCTAAAGCATTTTTTATTTAAGAGATGGGGGACTAAATCTAGTTCTCTTCCCTGCAAAAACATAATCCAAAGTCTATCGGAAGTTAACACGAGGCTTCAGCAGTCTGAGTTAGTCAAATCACGCCAGTGTCTTCCATGGTCACAGCCTTGTTAGTATAAAATGTCCTCTTGATGTTTCCCTGGACAGTGTTTCCCTGTTGAGCTGAACTTTAGAATAATTCACAGTCCTCTGTGGATTTTGTCCCCCATCAATTACATTGGAATCACATTAACAAGAGATTTCTTAATGGCCAGTATGAACAGGAGGAGGAAGGAAGGAAATACTGTTTCAATCTACATATGAGCCTATTGTTTTAAGACAGATGGAAAAATTGTAACTTATCTTTTATATGTGCTAAACACGTCTTAAGTATGAGGCTTTCATTCTTGTAATCTATTATAAAGCTGGGTTTTACTCTGTGTTATTGATGTACTGTACATAACTTACTTACTTACACAACATACTTTTATTCATGTCCACTATGCCACATTGTTGTAGCTAGTAAGGAATGTTCTACTCTTAAGTAATTTTTTCTCTATATAGATCTTTTAAAGTTTACTTTGCACAACATGACAATGTGCTGTAAGACATCACATCAACATACACAAACATACAGTATACTGTATAGACATATTTGGGGTGTGGGTGGATGCATAGAGAGTCATTTATGTAAAGCTGGTAGTGTAAATAGCTTAATTAAATGGTTTGTCAAAATTGTATGCACTTTGTTCCACTGACCACCCATGCTTCTATTAAAGTCTTTGAGAAGAAGGCCAGCTGCTCTCAAATCAAGGTGGCATTTCAACCATCAATTTATTGCAAAGCAAGATGGTTCTAAGCTACTTCCAGTTCATCAGTATTACTCTTTTGGCTGAGAGGCAGCCCAAGGTAAGAGACACCTAACAGTAAATGAACACATCACTTCAAGTTTCCTGACCAAGCACACAACGGGAGAAACAGGAATCTTGACATGATAAATTTCACCAGTTATTGAAATGATCTCGGACCAAAAAGCTCCCACCTTTGGGCACTCATAATGAATGCAATAAGGAGTCACTGCTGCCACCCAGCACAAGTCAAAATGATTGTCAGACATTTTAGAGAGTTTGACAGCATTAATAAATGCGCTACACAAAATCTTGTATTGTATCACTCTATATCTAACGCATTTGGAGGACATTACTGCTGATTTCTCTACTCAGAGCTGGTGAGGGTAATATTTAAATCCTGTTTCCATGCAAACTCGGCAGTGTAGGTCATTAGGTGCCACACAAGTAAGTAGCCTATATATAGAGGACTGTGCCTCTGCAGGCAGACTCAATTAAAGAACACTGGTCATGTTCTGACAAAGAGGCAGGGGCGGCATCATGACTATGGTTCTTAATAATCATCGTTGTCTGTTTGAGAAAAATTACAAATCAGTTATATCAGTTATATCAAATTCGTCCTTGACTTGTTCAGATGTTAAAATTCTATCCACGCCAATATTTTATGGTATGTCTGCATTTCCGTCTGCTGTAAACAGTGGATTAAAAAATATAGCAGGATGCAAGAGGAAGCCCCTGAGATATAAACTGAATGACATGGTTGTTGTGAGTATCAGTCAGCTTCTTATATATTCTCCAGTTGTGGTTGTTTCAAAGGAGATCAATAAAGGGGGCACATAACTCGTTGAGTGAGCATGGTAGATTATTTTAAATATTTTAGATGTAATCATCAGACACAAAAAGAAGATCAACCATTTATTTGTGTCACCTTTGATGGTCTTAATAACTTTTGGGCCAATTAAACATTTTAAAATTAAGGGTGGCTTTGTTGATGCCTGAGTATTTGAAAAACTGAGAGGTGAGGCTTTATTCCTACTCCAATTTATCTTACTTCTACAAGATAAGTTACCAGAAAAGTTAACACGCTGTGGTACCACTGGTAATGAAATGTGAAACAGTATATCATCTGCATACAGGAGCATATACTGTATAGACACATTTGGGGTGCGGGGAGACGCACAGGGAGTGATTTAAATGTATTAATAACCATAAACATTGACACACTGTAGATCTTGCTTAGCGAAAGCATAGGATAAAGGTTCAAGAGCTGGAATAAAAAGTAGAGGACTGGGTAACCATGCTTCAGTCCACAGCTAAGGCATATAGGTACGTTTACCAAGACATTTGTTTTGACTGCTGAGAGTGGGGTGCTGTATAGAACTTTTACCCAATGCCTGAGCATAAAGCCAAAGCCAAATGTACTCAATGCATAAAATACTGTAGATAGGGCTATTTGATGCTGTCAAAGGCTTTTTAACGTTTAGCATTTAACGAATGAATGAGTGAGTCAGCCATTAACTTAACTTTGAGCTTTCAGTGATCTAAAACCTCATATAGAATTCTCTAAATGAATAGATCATGTTGGCTTCATCCCATTGAAGTGCCCCTCGTCCGTAAAAATCTTCCTGGTCAGCCATGTTTGCGTCAAGACAATACCAGCTTGCCTTAAGGCAATCACCAAAAACAAAAAGAGAGAGAGAGAGAAATGAGACACAGAGTAAGAAAGTGAGATTATACTGTTATTCTTGATCATATCAGCCTGTGCCCATTTACTTAAGTACTGCACTTAAGTGAGGTACTTTACATGAGTATTGCCATTTTCTGCTACGTTAAACTTGTACTCACTACATTTCAGAGGCTAATATTGTACTATTTACTCTGCTACATTTACAGTACGTGGCAGCTTTAGTTACTAGTTACTTTGAGATGCCCATTATTAATACAAAATATAATTAACAAATAAATTCTGATATATTATTGTCGATTAAACTAGTATAGAAAACAGTTCAAATTAGTCTAATTTTTACCAGCGGCAACATTAAAGCGATTCTTACACATTAGCGCAGAAATAATCAACATCCAATAATAAAACATACATTTCATCTGAAATGGACCATTCTGCTTGGTGAGTACTTTCACTTTTGGTACTTGAAGTATATTTTGATGCTAATACTTGTACTTTTACTTGAGTGAAATTTTGAATGCAGGACTTTGATTTGTACTGTAACAGAGTATTGCTCGTTTTACTTAAGCACAAGATCTGAGTACTTCCTCCACCACTGGTTTTCTGCCCAAAGTCTTGCCATTGGCCATCTGTATGCAGGTTTTCTTTCAAAACCCAAGACTGAACACCTTCTGTCAGGAAAGGGGCTGCTAATTAGTGAAATCAGGTGGGGTAGCATTTAGTTGGATTAGTTGGTCTTCAATGGCACAAAATCCGCTGAGCAGTAGAAGTGTTAAGAAATAATTGTATCATGTGTGAGAACCTGACAGAAACATACACTTTGGTGACAGACAGATTGAAACAAGAAAAAGTGCAAGATCAAGCTCTGTGATAACACCATCATCCACTGAGCTTTATGTTGGAGTAGTGATCTGATGTTGTCAACTCTATTGGACAAAAGATCTCTTACATGATCATGCCGGTGTTATTGAGTTTTTTAATCTTCTCCACGTCTAGAGGGATCATTTTACATTGGACCTGACAACTTAAGTTCCTTCCACTTCCTTCTCAGAAGCCCTGAATTGAAATTGACCTGACTCATACCTCCCAATGGGCACCTGAATCACTCTCCAAAGATTTTTTTCTGTCTATATTATTTATCAGTCTCACAGTCAAGCTGTCAATTTTTTGACATACTTGGAAGTTGGTTTTTGAATTAAGATTCAGACATGAAAAAATGTCCAAAATGCTACAAGGGGGTCAACTTTTTCATTTCTATTTAATGTGTCTGATCAGAAGCTGATTTCAAATTAATATTAAAGGATAATACTTTTGTTATTGTCAGCAAATCCCAGGAAAAGACCAAAGCCAACAATGTATTAGTCCATCTTTCAATACGTTCAACTTTCCAGCCTTTCAGTGTTTCTCAGCCCATTGATTCCCTTTGAAGATGAGAATCTTTAAAAACAGCCCAAAAATATTTCCTGTTTTAGAAAAGGCTCAGTAATTTCCTAAAACAGGTGTACATTGTAGTTTTTGGAGAAAGGAGGTCAAATAGGAGTAAATAGTGCATTTATTCAGTCAGTTTTCTGTGGCAGATTAATACACATTTGGTGCTCTAGTGAGTATTTCTGGCAGCAGATTGGCCATGACTGACTCAAGGTACACTACAGTGATGGCCTCATCGTAATGAAGGAACATGTCACCAAGTGCAATAGTGTGGCTCACTGAGGCATTTTTAACAGTTTATGGCCACCAATGGAGCTCTATGGCACAGAGGAATAAGCTGTATCAGGCCTTGGCTGCATGGACAACACTTGTTAGTAGGATTAACTCATTATTGTTTTGGGACTGACAATAAGAAAAGGAGAGAATATCACGACACATACCCTTTAACCTCTCTTGAAACTGTATTTATAGAAGAACCTTTGAATGACAGTCCTGATGTAAACCAAAACAGTACATATTTTGCTACCTTGAATTCGTGCATGCATGTTCCTTTAATTTAAGCTAATGGACTACTATTGGCTTGTTGACTTCCATTGAATACCTAAGTGGCAGTGTCACTGTCACATACATGACAGGTAAAGAAAAAGCATGATACAAAATGGAGCTGGAAGACACTTAAGGAAGCAAGCTAGTTTCCCCACAGCACAAGATGTGCTCATCTGGAGACAATTTAAGCTCAGTTCGTCTCTCAGTCAGTCTCTAACCTTGCAAGAGTCTCCACAGTCATGCTAAGCTTTGCAGCTGCAGAGGCTAATCTATGTATATGAGATAATTGCCATTAATGGAAGCGGCTGCCTTTTAACGGTCAAAATGTATGGATGTGCATCTGTATGTCTGCATGTACTAATGGCTGTAGTCATTGTATTAATGTAGAGAATACTGACAAAGTGGTTACATCAAAGCCATGCAGTTCTCTGAACAATGACACATCCTTGAACTCCTCTGAACTTAGTATTCATCATGGCCATAGAGAATTAAAGCATATAAAATAATACAATCAATGAAGTATAATCTAAAAATGCAATAACGACATGTAAAAGAAGTGCATCGGTAAAAAGCAAATGACAAAGGTGAAAAATAGGCTGGTGAATTAAATCCAATATAATGCTTTAAGACTCATTTCAGAAAGGATGTTACTGCAGCTTGTTTCTGCTGTTACTGTAGCTTGTTGTTAGCCAAATTGTTGCTCAAACTCACATTGTTAGCAAAGTCAATGAACCTAGTGCCACTGGAGAGATAAAACTGCCTCAGTGCAGAAAAGCCAGTGTTAAAAGGAGACAGTGAGAGGGATATTTATATGAAAAACCCATTCATTTTCCTCACAGAGACATCTCATTAGACCCATTAGACCCCACTTGATATGTTTTCATGAGCTTTAGCCCTAACACCCTTACTGCATCCACTGTCGTGTGTGATTTTTATGTTATATTTAAAAGCCAGATTTTGCTTGTAAATGCTTCCACCGTTTAGATGCTGACCTCCATACAGTATATCTGGCGATGACTATTACTACTACTACTACTACTACTACTACTATTTCTATATCTGATTAGACTCTTAAAACATTGTGGAGATATGTTTGGTTAGCTGGGAGTTACTAGCATGGTTTTGAAGAGTCAGACCATTTATTTGAAGGATCGTTAAAGGTTCCCCTTAACATTAAGCTTTTCCATGTAGAAGCAGCACGTCTGTGCTTTTTAAAAGGGGGTCTATTTGTGGAATCACAAATGGGTTTTCAAGGAACAAACATGATGGCTTTTTTTAATGAGACCGAGGTGGCTCTTGTGGAGAAAAATACAAAACAGAGTTTTAGCAATCTGTGAAATGCAGTAAGCAGTTTTGTGAGGCATATTTAGCCCTTCACAGGAGTGCAACCGGATGGGAGTCTGTTCGGTAGCTCAGCCCCAGCAGGCATGTATACATGCACTCACACACACACACACACACACAACATGATTTTGGCTGCAAAAACACTAAGTGACCCTAAGTCACATTCTTGAATCATGCTAAATGAACTTGAAATCAACAGTATGAGCCGGGTTTGTTTCTTAAAATGCCGAAATTAGTGTTTATGAAACATGCCCTCACCAAGGTGATGGGGCAGTTGTTGGGGAGGTCTGTGCAATTGACATATTCAGCTTAACTGCTTAGGGGCTGTAAATATGAAGCCTGTTCCAAAACTGATAAACTCTGTCCACTGGTAGTGTTTACACCAGGCTTAAGCCTTGACATATGTTTTGGAAATGAACATCTGCTGAGGCTAGCGATAATCCTATAGGCAGCCCATTAAACACCCGAGGTTCACAGATAAGATATACAGTATCCCTATATTCCCTCTCAGCCCCTATCATCTTGAAACTGATTTCCAATAACATGCATGGGTCTGAACTCTTAAGCTGTCTCAGGCTAATGCTACTTATCTGGTCTAAAACATTAAGCAAGGCCTTTTCAGAGGTTTAATTCACACCAACTACCCCAATGAAAGCTTTAATCATTTCACTTAGTGTCAGAAGCGGTTTCCCCATTTATCTGCAAAATCCAGTAGATGGATTTGGGGGAGGACACAAGCGCACATTGTGGGTACAGTTTAGTACACATCACTTATCTCATCTCTGGATTTCACAGAATGATAATACCAGCCAGTGTTTTTCATTCTGTCATATTTTATATGCTCTTATACTGTAAAGCTGCCACTAACTCAACGATTATCATTAACTGTGCAAACCATCGCACTAAATTGTTCTTGTGACTGACCCCACATCATTTATATGTTGACATAAAGATACCAGCTGCTGGGAAATGAGGATATGATTTACATTTTTATATGAAGTACCTGGACTGCCTTTCAAAATGAAGCACCTATGAGGCCACTATAAAAAGTGTGCAACTCAGATTTTCTTTGTTGTTAAAGCTCGAGCATAAAATCACAATCCAAATATTAAATAGTCTCAGGTGACCAGGTCATTAAGATAACCAATACAACCTGATGTTTTGAAAACTTTTGATGTCTCTCAAGGCACTAGTAGAGCCTTATAACACACAAAACTCTTTAAGTTTTAATACACACAGTTTTCTAATAATTCTCAGGAAAACCTTTACTCCAAACTATTAATGTTATATTCAGGCCAAGAGATGTTTTAAGTAATAATATTGTGACAGCTTCTCCCTTCTCCAGCGACAAGTGTACTGTAGGTGTGCTTCATGACTTCATGACATTTCCATGTGGACTTTAGAAATGTTAAAACATGAAAGCATACATGAAGAAGATTATTAACTGTGGGTGGTGAAACGAATGATGACAAGAGAAAGGTCTCACTTGGTGACAAGAAGGCTCTTTTATTTCCAGGAGACAAAATGTTGTTGGCTGTCCAGGATTCATCAGTGTCACAAACTATGCCATGCTGATGCCACTTAAATAACACAGAAAGTGCATCCATTTAGAATAATGGGCATTGTACCTTGCAAATAAGAAAACATTTGCATATAGCAACCAATCATTATCTCGCACTCAAAACAAGGAAAAATATGTGCGCGGTTTATAATAAATCTCGGACAAATACATAAACCCTGTGGCAGCTCTGGAAGTTGGGGGTCCAGTGGACTCAGTGGTGGAAAGTAATCACATTTACTAAAGTACTGTACTGAAGTAGAATTTTGAGATACTTGTACTTTACTTGAGTGTTTCCATTTTCTGCTTCTTTATACTTCTACTCCACTACATTTCAGAGGGAAATATTGTACTTTTTACTCCACTACATTTATCTGACAGCTGGAGTAACTAGTTACTTTTCAGATTACGATTTTACAAACAAAACACACGATCAATTTATCTGATATGATAGTTATAAACATTATATACAATAGTTAAAATTGATACCAGCTGTAACATTAAAATGATGCTTTTGTGTCAATGCTTCAGTAATAATATTCAAATAATATGACATATATGATATTATAACACTCTCAAAGGGAAATGGAGTACTTTTACTTTTGTACTTTTAGTAAATTTTGCTGATAATACTTTTGCACTTTTACTTAAGTCAAATCTCAAATGTAATCGAGTATTTTTACATTACATAGTGTTATTGGTACTTTTAATTGAGAAAAAAATATAAGTGCTTCCTCCACCACTGAACGTATCCAGTGCTTCTGTGGCAACAAGCCTGGGCCCCCTTGTGCCCCCCCTAAAATGTAAGGGAACAAGCCATACACTCACTGTCCAAAATACTGTCATTTTAATAAAAATATTTAATTATTTCTCTTTGTCACATTATACACTATTCTTATTTTAATGTTGCTGTGGCCATCTCCTCCCCAGTTTTCTCAAATGAGTGAAACAGCGCCCCCTCTGTACAGCTGTGTGGTCAAACATGGCATTACAAAGGGAAGCCAGGTGAGGTTGATTAAATGAAAATAGCTGCAAAGTATCAAACAAATTGAATAGTGAAGCCAGTTATTATCTGGACTCTCAACAAATAATGAGAAAGTTAACAAAGTGAAAGTGAAACAACCAAGCTTGTTTTCCAGTGTTGCTAATGATATAAACCACTTTGTTTTTGTAAGAATACTTAGCTAGCTAACTAGCAGCAGTGGAGGGAGGAGATGAGTTCTGACAGCAAGCAACAACAACAAGTGCAGTGGGATATAATTTGACATGGATATTGAGCACTTGACCTCCACACAGGAAAGGAGAAAGAGCTTCAACGTCAAATAACGTGAGTCAAATACACCCTCTAACTGTCTGTCTCTTTGTTAGTGGCTTCTTTTCTCTGTCTGGCTGTGTGTGTATTTAATTATTTGCTGTGTGGTTGTTGTTGCTGTTATGGAGGCTATATTATGTACTGTGCTTTGTTTGTCTGGTCACTTAAAGTTGTACAGCATGCAGAGACTTAAGGGCAGAGCCTGCCATGGCTTTAAATAATTTGGAATTACCCCAATTTATTAATTATTGGTTGTAATGGTCTGTGATTTGTGAATGAGCCTGTCTGCTAGTTGCTTGTGAGAATTTCTTCATCCTTGTTTTGTTTTTAAGCTGTGTTATATAATGAGTAATGGCAATTAATAAGTAAATACTTACTGCAGCCTTGTGTATGCTGAACACATACATAAAACTGTGTAAGTCATGATGCATGCATGAGAAGAACATAAACTTTTAAATCAGTCAATGTTTTCAGTGTTCAATCTTTTAAATATATACCGTGTATATGTATTTATCAGAAAGAATTCACTGAAACGGCAGAAATTACTGGAAGCTCACCAAAACTGAATTCTTTATTCAAGCCATCAGGATGTGAGGTTATAGGGTTAGACATTCTCCTTTCAAAAGAGGCTTTTCAATGTCACTACCTTTACAACAACAATCTCTATTCTTTCAGTACCAATGTATTACATTTCACTCTATGAAATGTGTGGGGGAACAGCCCTTCTCCTGATACAACAAGAAATTAGTTTTTGCCCACGTAGTATTTGCATGGATAGAATAAAAAAAATACAGTTTATGCCGTTCATGGCCGTGCGTGTTGTCACATGCAATACAGATAACGTGAAATACCAACAAAAGCCAGAATTATACACAAAACATGTAAGAAATGTAAGACAAGTAAAAATGGAAGACACGATAACTTATTTGATCTATTTTTATTACATCAAAGACCTATGACTAGTGCTTGTATAATAGCCTATATTTTTCTGGGACTTCATTATTCACAGCCCACTTCTCTGTGATTTACCATCTTGGAAATATATTCCTACCTCGCTCCTTTCTGTACTTTTTATGATTTGTACAGAGTTGAGAGTCGAGTTGAAATTTTCTATATTCATGAGACCAAAATAACAGTCTATTGCACAGTGAGCCTGTGGGGGAAAATGGGAAAGAATAACATAACAAATCCAGACAGAGAGAGCCACATAGCTGTGCCACCACCACTTCCAATCTGTAGCCGGAGATGAGTATCAGTCTGGTCAAAGAGCCTTCCTGTGTGCCGGAGCCGTCCTTGGAACTATTTAATCACAACATGGAACTCTGTGGCAAATTGTTGCTTTCTGATTGGCCCGCGCTTGACAGCCATGACCATATGGTGGGAAGTGATATACCTACCTGCTATCTTCCCGTGAGTGATGTCTCCAGTAAAAATGATTACTTCATTTAACCACGCATTATTCGGTTGGCTAGGGGTTGGAGCAAAATAAAAATTTATTAGCCCATCGGGTGGTAAAGCACAGCACACCAGCTGAGCCTTTGGAGTGTTCGTGTGATTGCTTCAAATGCGACGATTTTGTTAAAATAAATCAGTAAATGAAATATTGAACAAAATATTTATGTATGGTGATCAATTCTTAAAACAACTCACAACACACAGCTGTTGTGATGCCTTTCAGTTTTTGTAGTTTCAGTGTCTTGATTATTTTGAATATTTTTGATGCAAGAAAAGACGGTTCTCAACCTAGGGGTAGGACCCACATAAGGAGTCATGAGATTAATGTAAAGGGTCGGCAGATAAATTCTGGGACAGGAGACAATGAAAAACTAAATTCAGATTTGTCTCTAATTGTTGCTTTTTTCTTGTGAAATACTGTATAGTTTTGCCTCTTTAAGTCTCTAAAAGTTATTCACATTTAACAATCTGAGAGAAGAGAATCAGTTTTTGATTGAATGGTAACACTTTACTTTAACCCCCTGTTTAGCATATATATGCAGTGTATTAACATTCAATAAATGGTTTATAACACTATAATGTAGTTGTAAGCAGATATAAACATCTATTAATGTATTTGTCAATAACTATAACTCCTCCTGTGGGCACCCATACAGTAAGTGGAAGCTGGTAAACAGATAATGAATGACAATACAGTAAAACACAGTTGTGATAATATAAAGTGTGTCATCACATGAGAAGTTGTAACACTGTACATTAATAAACACTTGAAATATCTGCTTACAACTACATTATAGTCATTATAAACATTTATTAAATGTTTATGTAGTGCTTATAAATGCTAAATAAGGTTTTAAGTTCAAGTTCTGTATTGCCATATGCACAACAATTACAGTGAAGCAGTCGTTAAATACTGCTCCCTCCAGCAATACTCATACAGATATCTATGAAATAGTCATGTAAGTAAATTCGAATTAGAATCTAAGACATGAAATAGTGCAGCAGCTAAAATATAGGAATTAAATATAAAAATATGTAAAATAAAATGTAAAACTTAGACTTAGATTTGTATCATAAGTAAAAAAGGTTGGAAACCACTGATTTAGTTTTACATACAGTAATAAATGTTGTCCAAAAGGGCTGTTATAAACACAATTCCTGCTTATGGTCAATTTCACAATGGCCAGTGAAAAACCTCATAATTGAGAAAGTGTCCTGTTTAGTGATATTTGCCAGACAATTGTACAGTGGAAATTACATTTACATACCACACGTCTCATAGAAGAAGCAGCGCAGATATGTGGCATTTAGGTAAATGTCACCCAAAGGAATAAACAATCTCAGAATTTTATTTCACGTCCACAGAACATTATTCATTAGTGCTGACTGACATACACTGCAATTAGATCATATAATATATTTTAACTTAACAAAGCCACAAATAAATGCCAATAAATGATCTTTGGCGCTGTGTTAAATGATGGCAATACGGGATATAATTCAGCAATTACCATTATGCGTGCCACATGTGAATTTGAACATACTACGTCGTTGCCTAGTTCAGCCATTAAACCAACAAATTTAATAATGTGCTCATTATGCATGTGCTCGAAGAAAGTGTGTGCTTTTAATGTCGAAAAAGAAGGGATTTTTATGAGACCCCGTTGTGCGTGAGCACAGAGACAATATTAAGTTACAAAATTGAGTTATCCTCTCAGCTAAGTGAATCCCAAGGACTCTTATTACATTACCCAATGACATGCAGATATATACGGCAGTAAACTGAATATTAAGGAGAGCATGTGATTATATCAATCTGCTATGGTAATGAGAGAGAAATAATTCAGGGCTTCCAAAGGCTCGACGGGAAGATCTCGTGTGTATCCAATGTTTGGATGGATCTTATGGTATAATTATACAAGAGGCGAAGATTATTAAAATTAAATATTCAATACCGAGTACAGGGGCTTTAGCTGTGACAGCGAGCCACTCTGCTACTGACATGCCAGCCCACAGATTTTTCATTGTCTCGTTACTCAATACTGAGCGTTATCGTACTTGTTGACCTTGTTAGTGCAAGCGACAGTTTGCTGTAGAAATTACAAAATAGCATGGAAATCTCTTCCTTCCCCCAATTGAAAGGTAAATTCTACAAACAAGCTTCTAATTCACTGTCAAGGTGCTCTGATAAGTGCCGAGGAGAACTGACATGTTTGCTGATAGAGTGGAGAAACACAAAGCATGCTGCAGCTATGTGTGATTCTGTACTGCCGCTCCTGGTCCCCCTTATCACTCAGCTATAAATAACGAACTGCTGAGCTATGACAGACAATGTTGTTCTGGACACCTTCATTTATTCACCCTTCTTTGTTTACACTTGACATTTACACTTACTGTTTCACTTTTACTTAACCACCTACATCACTCACAGAAACATTTTCATGACTGAATAGAGGGAGTTTTGTTCAGATGGACTGTGTGCTCCTATTTTCAAGTGAGTGAAATCATGACTCCCCCCCCTTTCATTTTTCTTTACATGATGATGTACAAGATTGGGCAATTTACCTTGAACTATAGGCTCTGACACATTCTTCACCAAATGGAGTTTTTGAAGAAATATGTTGGAGAAAACCGCATAAGGAAAACATTAATATGATGGCAATTTTACTCAAAAGTTTGTGCAAGATTACAAGTTTAGATTATTGTTTTTATTATAGAAAATGCATTTTTCTCTCAATCCACAAGCAAATTCTGTATTCGATTATGTTTATATTTGACCTAAATATCTCCCAGAGGCAATTTTTGTCACTTCAAACAGGTAGAACATCTTCAACCTGTTGCCAAATAAAACCTTTTATTCGTCCTTTTACCGCCTGTTTGTTACAATCCATTAATACTGATGATGACCCTTTTTGTCAGCTTCAGATAAGACATTCCCCTAGTCAAAAGCTATCAGCAAAACTGTTCTCTGTGACAAGCAGATTAAATTCACTTCGCCTGATATCCTCCTTGAATGATCTGACAAAATAGAGAAATTACGCATATTTTGCTCCTGTTCAAAATTCTGCGAGACACATCTTCATGACCCGATAATTGCACTGAGATTTCTGGTGCCAGTAGTAGCCTAAAGCATATAGAAATAGGTCCATGATTGGAAGGTTATTGGCTTAAACCCCTGACACCCCCGACACCTTGAAGGGGAGAATGAACAAGTAGTGCTCTCCCTTTCTCACCAGCTAATGTTGAGGTGCCCTTGAGCAACGCAATTAACTACTATGTGCACAAGTGAAACGACTCAGTGGCTGATACCAGGAGGCTGTGTTTGTGCGTGGCAGCTCCCAGATGTGAATGTACGTCATTACATGGCTGTGAAGCAGGCTGGGTCTGAAAAAGGCTGGGCATGTTCTGCAAGACTTTTACCTGAAAACGTAAAGGATTTCACTGTGTTCATCAGGTGGAATACTGCAAGTAACAGGTAGAGGTGACCTGAGCCATTCCTAAGGATCAGTATCTGGGATGATCCTGGCATATTTTAATGGACTGGTATTAGCTAAAATTAACTTGGTCAAATGCTGATCTTTTCTTAACTGTACTCTACTGTGTTTTGTCCACCTGCTACTGTTGCAGTGCTGCTCTCCTTTATGACAGCCTGCAGTGCGAGCATTTTTCTACAGGATGATTGAAAGTTGAGGGAGAACCGGTGGGAGTAACTCTTGTGTTAGTATTTAGTAAAGTATGTGCAAGATACACGTTGAATCAACATTTTAGTCCATGTAAGTGTCAGATTGGATTCAGTATCTGCTGATGCCCAACATGAAAGGACTTGGATCTGGATCTGTGCCAAGACAACTTGATGCATAGTAACAGGTTTAGCTGGGGCTGATTTTGTCTGAGAGAAATGTGTTGAGAACCAGTGAAGTGTTGGCTGTTGATCATATTTTGTTCTTGTTTGGTTTATGTTAACATCACCCATAGTTCATTATCTTTAAATTCCTATTGGGCAGTAGTGGGAAGTAACTAAGTACACTTACTCAAGTCGTGTACTTCAGTACAATTTTGAGGTACTCGTACTTTACATAATTAGTATTTCTATTTTTGTTACATTATTCGTCTAATCCACTACATTTCAAGAGAAAATAATGTACTTTTTAAAATATTGCATAGTATTAAGAGTTATAGTTATATTTGGTTATATATAAGATTAAACTATATCAAACAGTCTGAAGTAGTTAAAATTAGCTCCACCATGACCAGCTACAACATTAATATTTTGATTATGTTGTAAAAATAATCATTTATTATATAATAGTCTGACAGTGGCCATTCTACTTAAAAACAAGTATTTTTACTGTACATTTTAAGTATATTTTGCTGTTAATACTTCTGTACTTTAGCTTGAGTAAGAATGCAGAACTTTTACTTGGAGTATTTTTACATTGTGATATTGCTACTTTTAATTGGTTAACTATTAGTTTGCCTTAGTGGGTCTTAAAAAGATGTTTTCTCTTTTCCTGCCCTGCAGGTGTTGGTAGGTTTTTATGGATATGTGAAAGCTTGTTTGGTTGTTGTTCTTTGTGAGTATGCAGGTTTGTTGTCATTTGTTTGAAGAAATGTTCGACAACAGCGGCTTTACCGAAAAGTAGGTATTCAATAAATTTTCCATAAGTGGAGCTGATGTTGGCTACTTAAGAACCAGTGCATGGAAATTACCCAATGATCTAAAATAAATAAACAGCATGCATAATAACATTACTTACATGCTTTAATATTAAAGTTCTTTAAATCTACTGAAAAGGCAAACTACCACAGGCTGGAAAGTGAGGTAATGATACAATTAAATTGCAAACAGCTGCTTTTTCCTCCCAGATAATTTGGGAGTGCAAATAAGAGCAAATTATTTGCACTTCTGTCTCAAAAATTATTTGTATTCTGGACCGTTCAAAGTTATTTGTTTGTTTTCAGTCCTTTGGTTTAATAAGGCTGCTAATATCAATTACACTAAAGATTGCCTTGTGTCTGTGCCTGTGCTGCTGGGGTTGTGCACTCAGGAGAGATCAGAGGCAGGAAGAGATCTAACCTCTAAACACAGGATTTCTAATTGCTCTGACATTGCTCACGCCATTGGGCCTCATTTGTATGTTCAGGTGAAGGAGCAATTTGGTCTAATGCATTGACACAGATCATTTCCCTCCACCTCTTCTCTCGCACCTCACCTCACTTCATCAGTCGAAGGTGGACGGGCAGCGAGAGTAATATACTGAACCCATCTGTTCATCTGTCAGACCTTTTCTCCTCACAATTTATGGCACGTCTATTTGTTGAAGTGCCTTCCCTCCCACAGAGGCCCCCGAGAGAAACTGCAGAAGTGAACAATTCTCACACCGGTTTCACAACCTGTGAAGCTGATTTGATGACTCGAGCTGGATCATTTGTGATGGAGGCTTCAGATGCATTCTAGACTAATGGCAGTCAAGGCTACAAATTGCACCCACTTACACCCATATCTTGGTAAGCCCGCTGTCTGAACCTAAGAGCAGTCTGCCTGACTCCGCCGAGACAGGTGTGCTTCTGGCAGCTCTCTCTGAAGTATTGTCAGGCATCTTTTAGCAGTTCCGCCCCTATCAAAAGCAGCGAGAGAGACAGGGAGTGGGTGATCCTGTATCCCCTAAACCAGCTGCTTCCTTTGATCTACTTGCTAGGTTCACTTGGTTTGGATTATGAAGCCATCTTTATATGCACACTCACATATTTTATCCAGCAGGAAGCCAGAATCTGTGCCATCTGACACAACCTCTAAAACAACTGCTGATTAACAACAGAAGGCCAATCAATTCCCTCTGTGAGCAAGCTCAGGATTCACCATTGCTCTTATGGCAGACATATGGTAATTTTTTCACTTAGCATAAATTATAGTCTAGTACACTTCTGTGCCTGTGCTGGAGGTCTCCTACTAGTGTTGTCACACTGCATTAATGCTCGACATCAGGTTTCAGACGTTTATTTACAGAACAAACTCAGAGACATGGCAAAGGTGGCATTTCAGTGTTTCGTCTTGATCAACATCAGTAATCATCCTTGACCGGCATTACTGCTCAGATAAAACCAATCACATAAAGAGCAGAAGACACTTAGAGCGCTTTTTCTGTATTTGCCACCAGTGGCATGAATCATGTCACACCCGAGTATTTAGTTGAGCGTTTAGTTGAAGTGGACTTGTAGCTAGAAGGCTGTGAATCTGTATTTTCACACAGGCTGAGGAAATGAGTGGGGAAAGTCAACAGTGATACTCAACTCTCCTACAACAGCTGCTGTCAAGGTGTTCTGACTACTCCAGTGGACCTTCCCACGGGCTAATTGTGGAGAGCGTAGGTGTGCGAGGATACTCTCAGGTGTGAATGGTAATCAGCAGCACATACACACCTCCTCGTCTCCAGAATTAAAGCTCTGATTGTCTGAACATTTAAGTGATCGCTGTGAAATTGCCAACTCTCTCTCTGTCTCCTTTTTGTCTGTGGCCCCTGTCCAAATCAGTCCTACCCTACTCGAACTTCACTACAGAGTGTCACTCCACATGAAGTCACACTCACAGGGCGAGGGTATAAATAAACAGACATCGTTTGGGTGGCACAGTGGCTCACTGTCGCCTCACAGCAAGAAGATCGTGATGTTGTGTGTTGGTGTGTGGAGTTTGTGTGCTCCATTCAAACTGTGTCCTCCCACCCCAAAAGACGTGCATGTTGGGTATTAGGAACACTCCTGCCAAGATGCTGGCCTGAGAACTGGAGTTGGTCCCCTGGTGCTGAGCTGTGGCTACCCACTGCTGCTAAATAATTAGGATGGGAAAATCTTTGCTAATTTCCGCTTTCATTGTGCACAGTTTGGCAGTTCTGCACTTCAGCAGGTATGCAGAACTCAGTGTGAAGCAGCCCTCTCTTCTAAACCACAGCTCACTTGACCGCAGTTTAAATTTTTAAGGTGCATTTAATTAATATTTTGAACCATACAAAGTGGATTGAAAAAAGGCATTTACTTATGATAACTGTCCCAACATGTTTTGATAAATGTGTTTAATTTAAAAACAATAACAGACTGAACAGAGGGTACACAGATTTACCAGACAGGTGTGATATCCAAGTTAAATTTTCCAAAATATGTATCACTTGCAACATTTACACCTTAGCTCAACTCACGACACATGGATGTACACGACCGGAGTAACCGATGAATTAAATGATAAAGCCACAGTTGATAAAGGTATAATTAAATTGATACATTTGTTTTTAAAAAAGTGATGTAACTATATGAAAAAAGATGAAGCTTTGTAAATGACAACTTTGCAGAACATTAATCAATTATTCTTCAATGATTTGTTTAACATCTACATTGACCATAGACTGTCTACAGCCTGACAGTGATCTATTTGACCTTCATCTTCAACTAGTCTTGATGCCCAACTTCAGTTTTCTCTTCCCAAATAATTGGATCATTCCCTTTTTTTTAACTGCTGCTAGCCTGCATGTTCCCTACAGATGTTTTGAAGCGGTTTATGATGTGATACTGAATTGAAGCACTGTGTAAGTCATGATTCATTATTACTGATTAATGTTGGTTCAGTGTGGTTGTTGAAACTGAATGGCTAGCCAGCAGGTGGGCACACTAATAACATTTTACCATATCAGGTGTGAAATCAGAAAACTGTAATGAGTGTCACTTATGATTGATATATTTGCCACTGCACATGTGAGACGATAAACAATCTCCGTGCAAACTTGAGCGACAAATGCAGAGTCTTGAGTTGTGATGAATGATGAGGAGGTTTATCAAATCAAGTCTGTTTTTGTTTTTGCTTTATCAATTCATGTCTGCTTAAATCAGTTAATTCTATGTCTTTATTAAAACAAGCCAAATTTAAGCAGAAATTTATAATATCAATTATATTTCCATCAGCCTGGTTATGTGATTCACAAGACAATTTATCAATTTAACCATCATTTAATCAGCTCTGTTTTAATCATTTAAATTTCGTTCAGTTCCATCTCTAATACAAATGTGTTTGATCATTCTATCCAACACTAATGATCTCTGCTGAAACGCTTCCCTACCCTCAGTAAGTGAACGGTAGCTTGTCTTTACAGATGTATAGCCAAGCTTCAACCTTCCATGGCACATCTGTTTGGAGTGACAGGCTGCCATTCTGATTTAAGCTAATAAAAAATAACCTCCACTTTGCCTCCAGAGCTGACATACTGCATATGCGGATGCAGGAGGAGCAGCAATTTATTTCTTCACAAGGGGTCACTTGTATTTTTAATAATTCATCCAGCATATGTTGAGATGTCAGTTGCTGCGCTTTGATCAAAAGCTAGCCTGTCTCTCGCTGAGCCATCAGTTTCAAATGAAAGTATTTGGACTTCAACACACACCTGCCATGAATGTGGCACACAGATCCTCCTCGCATTCCCTTGCACAACACTCTGAGATGGTACACTATTAGAAAAATATTCGTCTGTGGTCTGTAGGAATAAAATGTTATCAACACATTCACATCGTTGTAGTAATTAGACGGCAAAGTAGCTGAGCAGTGCAGAGAGCAGTGCTGCCTGGAGAGAACATGGCAGCAGAAGTTGAATTTTCAGACGCATTGCCTTCTGCTGCCCTCTTGGGACGTCCATGTACCTCTGGCTCCTCTCTCTTGGTCTTGGTCTTGTTTCTTCTCACTGCCTGCCAATGAGCCTTAATAGGAAAACTGTTTTACTGCAGCTAGGTCAGATTAGGTCCCTCACTCCCCTCCTCCATGTTTCTGGTTTTTCTGCACACTTCTGTTGTTTGTGTTTTGGATATTTTCATCATTTCTGGATTGGAGTGCTTTCCTGTTACTGTTTGTGCTTTCAACTCTGTGTGTGTTTTGTCCTGTCGGTCCACCATACTCGCTAGATAACAGTCTCTGTGTATGCTCCGATAGCTGTTGATTTAGACAGTTTGCTAATGAGAAAGAATTTTTGCATTTTGTGGTGTTATCTTAATGTTGTTTATTCACACTTGCCGATTTGTTGCTACAGGTGAGAAATGGTTGCAGTGCTCAAAAAGCAGAAACACTAAAGCACCACCACCACCCAGTCTCTTCTGTGAGCTCAATCAAATTACAAAAATAACTTATCAAAATGATAAACTCATGAAGAATAGGAGATGAAGCCACAAGCGTCTTTCCATATAATAAACACGCACACACATTGCGCATCTTTTTTTGTTTTATTTGTAGTTTTATGAGAAGTTGTGATATTACTCTCTGACACCTTGTAGTTATTCAAGAGCCAGCTTAGTATTCATAACAAACATAATTAGAATGTAAGTGGACAAAGATATTTCCCACAAGGTAGTAAAGGGTAGTTGGATAATAAAGTTATGTTTCTATGGCAACTGCCTGCACAGATACAATATCAAGGAAGAGTGAAGAGCAGAAGAGGGGATAGACAAATTCATGAGACTTTGAGTGTGCCTGTCTTCCCCCTCTAAAAATGGTCGCCTTGTACAACTGCATACTGAGTAATCTCAGACTTAAAGGTCCACTGAGCACATATGCTATCTATCTATCTATCTATCTATCTATCTATCTATCTATCTATCTATCTATCTATCTATCTATCTATCTATCCTTTTCAGACTTCATCTGTTTGCAACTGATGGCCAGAAAATAGTTAATTCTCAATTTAGTGGCAGATATAGAACATAGTTTATAACATGTATAATGTAAATCTGTGTGTAAAAATGAAAAATATGATCTGCATTGTCAGCTGTGATGAATCACCTATTTTTTTTTGCTTATATATTTAGTCATTTGATTCAATATTGCTACAGTAATAAGTCGGCTGCAGTGTTTTAGGTGGGATACTTAATGATATTGTGGCTCCTTCTGCAACAATGAGCGTTGCGGACCAGACATTTCACTGTGTGAATCTATTCATAGATTTTACAGCCACACTGTGCAGGTATCTAACTGTGCAGGCTGTTGTTTCATGACTTGCCAAAAGGGCCTCTGTAGGATGTATACTAAATATATTCAGTATACTTACATAAGAAGTGGAGCGAGGTTAAATTCCTAGTTTTGCAAAAAATTGTCAGGAAATTTAATGTAACTAAATATGCTGTGCATTAAATTAGGACTGCAATCCACATCAATTGGATTACAAATCAGTTAATCTGCTTATTAAGTTTTTGATTAATCAGTTAATTAATCAGTAGCCTATAGGCTTCCACGCTGACGTCTACAAATGTCTTGTTTTGCAGACCAACAGTCCAAAACCCAAAGATATTCAGTAAAGTAACAAATCCTCACTTTGGAGCAGGGTGGGAGATTAATTTTTTTTAAATTTAAACATCTGCCAGCCACTGACAGATAAATGTTCAAATTCCCCAGCCACTCAATAGTAAATCATTATTTTGTGTCTGAAATTTACCAGCCACTTTCATATTTTACCAGCATTTGGCTGGTGGCTGGTGCTAATTTCCCACCCTGCTTTGGAGAAGCTGGAACCAGAGAATTTTTAGCTTTTGTTTTTTTGCTTGAAATACAGCTAAAATGATTAACCAGGATCAAAATTGTTGCAATTATTTTTCTGTCAATTGACTAATCAATTAATCGTTTCAGCTCTACTCAGAACTCAGAACAACTTTGCTCTGATTTGTAGTGACCTTCCCTCTAAGGGGACAAGTGGACCCAAACTATGCCAGCAAAATGTCTCTCACAGCGTAACAGAGCCACCAGATCCCCTCACTGTAGGGGTCAATGATTCAGGTTTTTCCTTTAATTTGTTACTCGTTTATACTTTAGCCATATTTTGGCATATTCCAGCAAAAACTTTTGTAAATGGAACATATTGAGCCTTTAGTGGAGTGGTAGAAAAGTGGAGTATGCTGCGGGAGTGGGTGGAGAAGTTTCTGTTGGTATTCAGATGTTTTTTTCACCTTGACTCTGGTTTGCTTTTGAAATCCTTTGCAACTTCTGTGAATGCTTGTTGACTGTAGTTGCTGTCCTTTAAGCTAGCAGGTGGTGAGTTTTTGCCATTAAAATTTTTTGGGGAGTTTTCCTTTAAGTAGTTTCAATTTAACAGAGCTGCTTATTGTTACTGTACATATGAAGTATAGTCACTAGGTTGGCTTAAAGAACATATACTTCATATCTTTTTCTTGGGGGGTCTTTGCAGTTGCCTGGACTTTTCATTGTGTTTGTTTGATTTATCAATGCAACGTTGTCTCTGGTCAGATACAGTAGTTGCCACATTATGAAGAAAACCCTCTCTTGCATTTCAGTTTATCAAACAATATGTGCACTTAGTTACCATACCTCATCAAAAGCTGAAACTACAGTCAAAAGCTTTTATAAAAGCAACTGCACTGGGTTTCTCTTTCTCTAATGCAGTTCAAACACTGGTCCTCAAAGGTAACCACTTACCTTTGGTTTCTATTTTTGATTGGTAATTGGTGGTACACAGACAGCAGGTCACACACATACACATGCATTTTAATACTTTTATTTATGGTTGTATTGGAAACAGATCATAAATAAAAAACAACACAAACTTCTGCCTGGAACCTTGTACCTTCATGATACACAGCCACACTTAGTGCTCCAAATAGGTGACTGCCAATGATTGCAGAGACAGAGTATCACCTTGCGAGCAGCTTTTTTTATTGAACATCGCTGTCATCTGCCCCTCACCACCAACTTATGGACATTGCCTGCACTGACAGATTTAGAGACGCACAAGCAGTCTGCAGATAGAGTCGTAAAGACGTTAGCTAAAGGCTGGTAATTCTCAGCGAGACTGTGGTCAAAAGTGCGGCTCACTTCCAAAACAAACACCTGTCTGCTGCTGTCATTAACAACATCTGGTGTATTACCGTAAATCTGGGATTTGAAAACACATCAGATTGCCTTTTGGACATTTTGTACATGGAAAGGCACAACACAGGAATGTTTATACCTTCACACAGATGAGGTCTGTGACCTTATGTCCTTGACTGGAACTATTCTGTCACATCTAACTGTATGGATTGATTTGCGCATTCAGTATATACACCGTTCAAAGGTTGTATTTGGTAAGATGGACCTCGTGCTGTAAATAAGTACAATTTTGAATTTTGAGGTACGTTAATTGAGTATTTCCAGTTTATGCTTCTTTATGCTGCATTTCAGAAGGAAATATTGTACTTTTTATTCCTTTTATCTGACAGCTATAGTAACTGGTTACTTTGCTGATTGTATGTTTTGTATGTAAAAAAAATAATGGGCTTATAAAATACACAGCACTTTTAGTATTTAAACTAACTCAAGTCAGCTCCACTCCACGATTTTGAATGCAGGACTTTTACTTGTAATTGAGTATTTTAGCATTTTAACATTTTAATATTTTAACACTTGTATTGTATTGCTACTTTTCCTTACAGTGAGTAAAGGATCTGAGTACTTCTTCCACCACTGGATGGACCTGTAGTCTTGCTTTACGTTACTGTGAAAATAATCATGGTCCTCATCAATTGCAGAGTTCTTGATTACAGTAAATATCTAATTGGAAACACACTGATGAGCAGTTTTCCAACGTACATTTGAACCAGTCGTTTACTGTTGTTGTTGGTTGTGTTGTTTTAATCCACTAGGTGCCTCTATGCATTATTAGATGTTAATTTAATTGTTAATTAATCATCACATCACATATTTAGTTGGATTGTTTTGTGTCCAGTGAATTGGTGCACTGACACAAATAACACCTTGGCTGAAATTTAGTCTGATGATATTCATTCAGACTGTGGTGTTGGCGCCCTCTGTGCTCTATTTCGACCCACTCCTCCCTCATCCCTGCTCCCTCAACAGCTTTTACAGTGGTAGAAATTCATGTGCAGGATCACAGTTCAGTGGTTCTCTTTTGGTTATTTAAAGGTTAGTCTTGTGTGACTGTCATCTAAAAACTATCTGTGTTACCTTGCTTGCTTGATCAAGTGGCTGATATAACTCATATTGTTGCTGTTAAATCTGAAGATACTGTAATTTGTTTTTTATTTTTTTATGTGCTATTGTTTTTGTTATCTCAGACAAACAAATATAGATTTCCTCTGTGTTGCTTTTATTATATCATTGTGCTGCCGTCATATTGAATCAACACTTTATTACATTTTATTACTGTGATAATGAAAAATACAACTACAAAATAAAACTGGCCTGCATGATAAGTGCTCGACAATAGGACTGCATTTGACTTTGTCTCCTAATTTTACCTCAGGTGAGAAAACATCACAGTAACTACTTGTTTGTAATACTATAAAAAATGTTATTCTAGAAGACTTGGTTGAGCTGAGACAACAACATATCACACAATTTCATGCATTCATGCAAGAATATTTTACTGTACATAACAAATGGAGGCTGAAGACAAATCAAAAGCTTAGGATAATGAGCAAAATTTAAAACCACTGGAGAATTATACTGCCTGATTAGAAAAAGACAATTACAACAAACGTCCACAAAAAACATTTTTTCAGCCGCTGGTGAACTGGAGAACGCTGTAAAGCTGCAACATGTTTGTTGTGACTGCTGAATATACACTTTGTTGATTTGACCAGAGTGCTGCATGGCTGATTTTCCAGTTCTGGCGTTTATCTTGTGCAGGTCTGATTTCATTCACATAAATAACAGGAACCATCCCTTTCATAGTCTGACTGCACAAAACGATTTTCCTCCGCTGCTTTTACTGTAATGGACGGATTGATGACCACAGAGATTTGAAAATGATCTCCATGAGTCTGTCTCTGTGTGAAAGTAGCTATTCCTGTCTGATCCTGCCCCTTTGGTAAAATATCCATAAAGAATGATGTGTATGTGTGTCATGACCAGGCTCTTAGACCATGACAAAAGGAAGGAAATGCACACAGTTGTACTAGGAAGAACAAACAATCATATTTATTTACAGAAATTAATTCAAAAAACATGAACTAAATGTATGAAATGGGCAATCAGTGAGTGGATGTAGTGTGAAAGTGTAGTGTTGTATGGTGTAAAATAAAGAGAAGTACAACTAAACCAAACCAAACAAAAGAAACCATGTGGTGCAAGGGGGAGAACCAGCGATGTAGTGAGAGCAACCAAGAATGGGGGTGGCTGATCCTAAATGCAATCTGGATGGACTGGCCAGGTGCATCCAGTTGCACTAATGCAAACTCTGGACATGAAGGGAGACAAACACAAGCAGCAGCCCAAGGCAAGACACAACCCTACAGGCCATGGCAGAGCCAGAGGGCCGTCACAGTGTGTCACGTAGTTGTATGTGAAATAAACATCTCCTGATTTGACTGTCTGGCATGTGGCGGTGTGGCACTGGTCCCAAATGATTCCACTCCCATTTTCATTTTAAATTAGTGAAATTTAATGCTAATTAGTCTGCAGCTACTTTGTGATAATTACTAATGATATGAAATGTATCATATTGCTATTATCTCTGCAATTATATGATCCATAAAAATGTCTTTGCAGGTTTTACAAAATTAACTTTTCAAGAAATTGAAATTTTTTTATCTCATTTTAATTGCTGCATGCAGCTAGCAAAATATTTACCTGCTAAATCTAATCACAGTTAACCAGGAAACATAATACATTAATTGAGAATTCAACAATACATGTCAGCTTGTACCACTCATTATTTTCATGGGCCATATAAGACCCTCTGTCAGTTTTGATTAATTAGCAGGTTGTCCCACTTATCACAGTAGAGCTTAATTAAACCCCCCATTTGCATTAGCGCTCAGTGGACCTTTGATTAATACAAGCTTTTGTGGCTAATTCAGTTGATATGTACCACGAAAAGGAGAAATTACATTTGTACTCTGAAACATGAATCTGAAATTCTGAATGATCTTTGAGCTGAGTGTGCAGGATTTTCAGCACAGTCTGATCATCAGGACTGTAATGGGTAAATTTAGTTGCTCTGATCAGCGAGGGCTTGATCTAAATCAACTCGTGCAAATGACAAAAATGTCCCAAAGCTGCAGTGTTGAAGTTAATAAAACATGAACTGCGAGGGGGAAAACCCTCCCAACACTGACATCTGAGCTATTCTCACAGTGAAGTTTGACACTGTATACAAAGTGCTAAATTACCTGCCAAACACCCTGATATCCCACCTTCTATTTTCCACAGTACATGAGGTACCATTCACCCCTGTGAAGTGTATTTATTTTCCCACTGTGCCTTTCTGAGTTATGAGGCCCATTCGGTCCGAGAACAGTGAAGAAATGCAGCATAACCTCGAGCAGAAAGACAACAAGAGCCTTGAGTTGTTGGTGGAATTTTTGTTCTCACTGATTCTGCATTTTTAAAAAAAAATAAACTTTTTCTTTCCCTGATGGTTTTCCGCATGCCATAACCATTTATTTACTCACAGTTTAATAAGCCATGATTTCCTTCAGAGCAAACTAAAAGCACTTAATGTCAACATGAAACTGCTGCATTTTATACATGAGGCAAAGTCACCATCTCGTCCCTAATCCTTCTCTATGCAATCCTGTGGTGGCTGTAAGTAGCTCACATTAAAGCAGGTCAATCATACGTACAAATAAAAAAAACAAATTAGCGGGAAAATGTGTTAAGATTCCAACAAACTTAATATGATACAACAAAGTCTTTTTTATATAGTACTTTTTTATAGTAATACTTTAATTAGTGCCTAAATAATGTAATTGATAGCATTTACTAATCCTTGAGAGGCTACTGGTACAATCATAGTATATAATGATAGGTTTAGCACTTATTAAGAATTGATATTATATTTAGAGTTTAGATTAGTTGATTAATCAAGAAAATTAATCAGCAACTATTTAAATTGATTAATTGTTTAACTCATTTATTAAGCATGAAACACTTGCTCATTCTAGCTGTTCCAATGTGACAATTTGCTGCTTTTCTTTGTTTTATATAAGTATAAACTGAATATTTTGTGTCTTAGTCTGTTGTTTGGACATCTGAAGACATCACTTTAGATTCTAGAAAATTGTGTTTGGCATTTTAAAGACTAACCTACCAAATAATCGGAAATAATCAACAGATTAATTGATAAGGAGAATAATAATTGATTTCAGCCCTATATGTGTTAACAAATTTTGATCGCAGCTGATTTGACTTGAAATAAAGCGGGACAGTTATTTCTCAGAGTATTTCTAATTTCTGTTTAGGTTCAGTGTTTATAGTGCACATAACAAATTAAAAAAACACTTTATTTCTGTTTCAACAGTGATGTTGACGTTAAAACAGAGTAATGAAACAACCACCGCCTTCAGCTGAGAGCAGTGCTAACAGATGAATTAATTGTTTCAATATGAGCCGATAATGCAACCAATAAATATGCTTATCTCATAAAGGTTGCTCAATTATATCTAATTACTGGGTGGACAGGAAATAATTAGTCAAGGCAATGATGCTTAATCTTGAGAAAAGGATAAGTGCACTCTGTAAAGTGTCCATGTGTTATCATTGCCCCTCTGTTAAGGATTAAAGGAATGTTAATATATGCATTTACCAAGGGAGGTGATGCTAAGCCAGTGCCTGGCTAAAAGCAGGGAATTATGAGAACAGGAAAAGAACTCGGGGTCCTTTGATCGGATTACTGTATTTACCCAGCAAGTGTTTGTAACTCAGGTGCCTCAGCCACTCGCAGCGTCTGAAGCCAAGGCTATTATTTCCTCTGATTAGAACATTGTTAATTCACTCTTTCAGCCAATCAAGAAACACTCTGGTGACACAGTGAAGAAAAACTTTTTAACTCTCAACTTCATAATATAGCCAGATTAACGTTGCAAATTCTATGAGACTGCAGATGACACAAGCATTGTTCCAGGCAGCGCTCTCTGCAATCCACCCCTTACTTCAGAAACACCCCCCATTCCAGAAATTTATTAGGGGATTTGTATTTCTAATGACACCTGCGCCCTGCCACCAGAGCAATGTAAATAATCCCATCACAGAGCCCCGACTCATCAGCGACAGGCTAATCCCTTGTTTAAGGCAGTTACACCGACCCCACCCATTAATACCGCCTTCATAAAGACACAGCTTAGCATACATTATAGAGTTATAATGTGGCGAATGCTTACAGCCAACTTGAGAAATCTCCCTCTCTGCTCCAGGAAGAACATGTCACCTCTGCTGGTTTCATAAAGGGTTCTGCCACGCTGCATCACAGCTCCCGTTTTCAAATGCTGGGAAAATAAAAAATAAAACTCTCATCTCGGTGATGTATTGGGACAGAGTTAGTACAGTAATAAATTAGACCAAGCCAAAAGGATTTAGTCCTTGGAGAGAAATGTTAAGAGAAGTGGAGGAGTCAGGCACAAGAACTAATATCTTGTGACGACCCCTCTCCCCAAGTAGTTGCAGTAGTTTTTAAACTTATGCAGCTTCATGGTACATGACTCAGTAAAGCAGCAGAGGAAAAATAATCCAGCACGTTCTCTCTTGTTAGCCGTACATATGTGCAAAAGTGAACTGAAATTTACATAGCTTTTCTCTTCACGTCAACTAATTAAGTCTAAAAATAAGGTAGTATACTATATGTTTCTATTATACTTTCTCACCAGCAAAGATATGCAGGAAAACATGTATATTATAATGTGTGAAATATATATAATATAACTGTATGTGTATCTTTATAATGTATATACATATAGATACGTTTACCCAGTCATGGTAAACTATGTTATGACAAGCCCAGGGACTAATTCATTAGATGCCACTTATGATTGGCTGTGAGCTGTAACAGCTCTGTTAATACATATACTGTGTACGTGAGGTTGCAGAGGCCCTACTATGCCAGCCGTATTATTATTCACAATTGATCAGTGGTTGATTATTATTGATTAGTTAATAGTGGGACTGTACCATATCAGCAAATCAGCATATTCAGAGGTGGCACTTAAGACTTTGGTATCTGTCTGTGCTTGTCGTTAATGATTTTTCTTTTCTATAGATATTTTTCATTTTTAGAAATACTCAACATTATTACTGATGTTTTGTCTTCAATACACCTTACATGTATTATTCAAGCAATTTATTATTCACTCCTCCGTCCACTTACAGTACAGCTGAGTGCACCTGCAGAGCAGCCACCTGACACTAAACTCCTATAACAACCTACGAGTCTCATGTTTTACCTGTAAGACTTGAGTTTTAGTGTCTTTCATCATCATCTGTGATGTGAAAACATCTCTTTGCCACGCAGTCAGAGAAATAAAAAGTGTATGTCCTGGTCATAGTTTGCTCCATAGCAGGGAGCATCATTCATGCCTCGCTGCTGACAGCGCTGTCAGGCAAAGAGTCAATCACACTGGACGGCAGTAGAGGAGGTTGTACCAGGGTCTGGTTCAAAGGTAGTTTAGCCAACTTTGCGAACATTCAGCACCGGAGCTGAGGGCGTCAGAGCAGCCAACAGAAACAAGTCGCAGCGCCCTGCATCGCTCTACCCTCTGTGTCCATCACCTTTCTTTGTTTCCATCACAGTAAGTTTTGTAGTTAATTTTGAGAAAAGACTTGGTTTGTAAAAGTTTTTAGCTTGCCATGATGTTAACCTGCATTGTTTCTGTGTACAATGTCGCTGTTTAAAAATAAAAGCGCATTGATGCAACTGACAAAATGCGAGTTGACTCTGGGGTTCTCGACTGATGATTCGTATAATTAATGTTTAGAGGACAGCCCTTGTTAATAGAAAGAAAACAATGTTCACTCTTTTAATAAAAGTATTAATGAAACAGTTATGCTCATTTGATGCACGAAAAACGTTTCATTTCAAAATTTCATTTTCGTTTCATTATTCTGTGTTTATGCTAAGAGTATATTTTTTAGCATTGTATTAAATAGATTTGTAAAATGCTCACTGTTGACCCGCTGTGTGAAAATAAAACATTTAAGGAGATTTAGAGCATAGTGTTATTGATAAATCAAAACCAGAAAGTGCTTAAATCTTCTGAAAATGAGTTTAAGCCCATTTACGTCATTTGGCCAAAATTAAGCCACACAGGACCGCAGATGATTAAAGGTTATGACAGAACCATCATCTCTGTCATTATCCAAGTTGTGATTACTTTTCAATTTTGTTGTGTAATAGCAATAGCCTAATAACCAGAAAGATCTCTCTTGAGTGTTTTGCTCTGCTGGTAGGAAATGAAAGCAGTCAGACTTTACAGTAATGGCAACAGTTCATAAAATGAGCACAAACTCTCAGTTACAGATTACATGTTGTGCACACACAATGTGAACATCACGTGTCTCTGCCCTAAATTAGATTATGTGAATATAGATCTTCTGTCAGAAAGTTGTGCAGTCGTCTGACAATGTAAACAAAAGGATACAGCATGTTAATGACTATACCTACATGTACATCGTGTTTTTTACATTGTACTGACACTCAAAGTAAGTTTGTAATTATATGTCATCAAATCAGTGTCAAGGGTGACCTGACCTGTGCAGCTGTGATGAAGTGGAAGTACATAAATGGAAAAATGTAATGAATTAAGGATACGGATTTTCAGTGTATTACATACTGTACTCAGTAAAAAGCATACAGCAATCTTGGTTTAGGGAAGGTGTGGGAAGCACAAATGATTTGTACAATGTCTGTGCTGATGTGTTGGAGACGCTCTGGCAGTTTCACTTACTGCTACACCACTGCTGTACTCACACTGCAGTTAAATCAGCCCTGAATCTTATAGTGTTGAAAGGGTTTGTTTTAATGGCTTTTTGGGTTTATCTGTTGGGAGTTTGCATTGACCCTGTGGGTGTGTATTGGAGAGCAGCACTCCCTGCAGCAGAGTGCTGTTGCATAGTGAAATGAAAACAATCATGATGGTGAAAACTATGAAAATAAGGCAGAGGTTGAAATGAACAAGAATTATCCTTTAAAAAGAGAAAAAGTGTAGAGAAAGTGTCTTTTTTTGTGTATTCTACTTGATTTATTATTTCTGAGGGTTGTTACACATTCCTACACTACTTCAGTATTTGCCCAAACCTTTATACCATGGCAATTTAGCCTGCAAGCATTTCCATTACAGTGCTCAGCATTACTATTTAATGGTATATTATTCCATGGTATTACTGCACTCCCATCTATGACTACAATCTGTGCATGCTGCATATGCCTGAATGCACATTTAATGCTTTTTATACATGTCGGTTCATACTGTATGTACAGTATAATATATATTGTATATCCTGCTCTAACCTTTAACACAGAATCTGAAGTCCTGTCGCTTCAACCAGAGGTGGCAACTAGCTAATTATAAGTATTTTATTACTTAGAGTAATTGCTTTTTCATGTACATGTGCTTGGAGTACATGTAATAATTGTACTTTACTAAGACATCACACATTATCTGTAGATACAGAGCTGCTATGTTACAGAGAAAGATAATAAAAGAGAGAGATAATACCATCTGCTACTGTGCGTCATGAAAATAAAAAACTAACGACAACACTGCATACTGTATGTTCACAATATATCATCCTATAGCTGATGTGCCAAGCCGCCATTAACCTGTTAAGACAGTCCTCCCAAGAAGAACAACCGCATCAGTCGTTTCGGCAAGTGTCCCAAAACGGCAAATGTTTACATTCAAGCAACAAAGCCTTCTAGCAGCCATAGTAATTATGACGGGAGCAAAGCAGGAAGTCAGGGGTCAGAGGTCGGGGTGGATGGATGTAAAACACTGGACTCTCATGGGTGTGTATTGGAGAGCAGCACTCATGATGACAAAGGTCCCCTAACCTTAGTGAAGTAGTCATTTTAACCCAAACCAGGATCTTTCCCTAAACCTAACCTAACAAAGTCATTTTTGTGCCTAAATCTAACCGAACCTTAACCATAGCGACGTCACATGATAAAACTGATTTTTAATGGTTTTGGAAGGCACAGAGAAATTATGTTCTCTTCTCTCAGAGCGTCAGATCAGAAAACGCTTCTATGTGTCGTGGACAAACAATGTACTATCGACTCATTTGGAGGACTTGTTGCTCATGTTGCAAACTCCAGTGTAACACATTGAATATTTGATATGACATCTCATCAAATAACTACACAATCAACTACATCAATTTCGTCATGTCAATATTTAATTTTATTTATTAGGATCCACATTAGCTTCATCAGAACAGAGGCTATTCTTACTATTAAACAGCACATTAACACACAACATGATATCAAATTCCAACTCACCACACCACCAGTTCACAACATACAAACCAGATACTGGTTACCAGTGGTGTGAATAAAGCAGCAACTGGTCAGAAGAGAGCAACTTATCAAAGACTTAAACTTAAAATTACATTTAAGTCTCTGCAAGTGTGAACATTTTCTCACAGATCTTTAATGGATGATGAGCTCAGTTTTTTTTACTAATTTAGTTGGTTGTCACAAAGACAGAAAGTGTCAATCTTAGAGTTCAAGTTATTCATTGGTATGCATGCTATAACCCATTAATTCTTAGATCAGGCCTGTTTCTTCCTAACCACCAGAGTTGGTGCTTAACAATGGGGACTATCCATCTTCTGTCCTCACTCAGGTCAGGAGTTTATAAGGATCATGTGTGACCAAAGATGACGACATGCAGTAAAAGCCTCCAGGGTATGTAAGCTCCCAAGCTCCCTTCATGCTGAACTTTCTATCTTCTTTGTAAAACCACTGTTGCTGCAGTCGCTTTGAACATGATCTGATGACATCTAGTGTTGTAGAGTTCTTTGAATTTTGTGTATGCAGACTGTGTAACACATGGCCTTTGTTTGTGGCTGCAAGAAAGGCTCTCAAGGACATAACTGATTTTTTGGTTGTGGACGTCTTTGTGCATCTTGTGATTATATGAGTTACCTGAACTGTCTCATTCATTAGTCAGAGCAATCTTGAAAACACTGGAAGTGAAATAGGAGATGCATCATTTCTTAAGGTTTTGTGAGAATATGATCAGTGGTGACTGAGATTTAATTTGTGCCTCAGAATAATTAACAACCACTCAGCCACTCAGTACAATTTTAAAAAATCTGATTAAGTGTGTCACGTTGTGGAGGTGCAGTTGTATTTCTAGCTAACCAGCTAAATGATTTTATGCTAGCAATGGGCGGTAAGAGGCCATAGTGGTTTCTGATTACATTAGAGACTGACAAAGTGACAGACTGTTGCTGGCCAGGGATGATTTCCTATATTACATGTCCTTGTTGCCTCAGAACTATTGTACATCCCCATGAGGCAGAACCTGCTCTCAACACAAAAACGGCCACCTTTCATCTAGACCCAGACTCTCTACGGCTGTGCCTTTGGCCTCTAAATAGCTGGACCTGCTCCTGAGAGTTTGATAATCATATTGCAGTTTCTGCACTCTTTGCTGGATGGCAATAGATCAGCCTCTCCCTCGAAGGTACATGTGGCCACCATCGTGGCCCACATGGTAGAGTGTGAAACCAAACTGTAGGGTCTCACAGACTTCTTATCTGTTTTCTAAAGGGGACTTGGTGGTAGAAGCCTTATGAGTTCCTCTGTGGGATTTGTACTGAAGCCAAGTTTTGAGTGCTAGAAGCGCTTTGTCTGCTCCCTTTTGAACCCTAGGGGAAGCCTTAGTCAAAGGGGCCGTCTGCCAAAACGGCCTTTCTTCTTGCTAAAGCCTCAGCAAAGAATGCGGGTAAGCTCCACACCTTGTTCGTGAGCCAAGTGTGCATGTGCAGGAACTCCTCATTCCTCCCCAAAAGACTGTCTGCCTTCCATGCCAATCAGGCCAGTGAGTTGGCAGCATATGACCTTGCTCACCAACAATGTGAGGAGGATAAGATATCAAAACAGCTTCACCCAGTGTGGCCTGGCTCCATAAATGGAGGAAAAGACTGGGTTTTGCCAGTCTGAGAGTCTGTTTGGTTCATGGATCATACCCTGTTGAAATAGAGGCTCTGCGAATTGACTGTACAGATGAGGCATGGACTGCTGAGGCATACAGTACAGGTCTGAAACAGTACCCATGCTTAGTTTAGGGTCAGTCTCTGTCCATGTCTCCATGTCCTGGGCTGTGCTGATGGGTGTGCTGCTCCCTCTGAGGGACCTGCAGGTTACCTGGAAGCAGCTCTGCCAGCAATGACCAAAGGAGACTTGTGGAGGAGTATGAAAACATCTAAGAGGACATAGGCTTTATCAATGATTGGCTCTACCAACGCTGGATACATTTGCTCCACCTGCAGTAAAACTTGCAGTTCACAGCTTGGAGCAAGCAAGCTGCTAAGTAATGTATCTGTATATGGTGTGGCTGCCCAGGCTTCAATGTGAACAGTTGACAGGTTCTTCAGTATCAGTGGTGGAGCTCTCCATACCATTGCGGCATCTGATGTGCCAACAGCATTTTCAGTCCTTGGGTTGTGTGATTTCTTTCTAACCTTGCTGATAATAATCACTGCTTCTAGTGTCAGGTACGATGAAATAGAATTAGATTTACAGACTGTGTGCTCTTTGTCACTTTGGATTATTTCTCTGAAACAATAACGTATGTTGCAAAGCACAGTAAAAAGTGTCAGGCGTACATCTTGTAGTGAATGGTTTAAGGTCATGGATTGAGGCCAATCACACAAGTGGAGAAAAGGTTGGCTCAGAGGCAATACAACTTCAGTAGGTGAAAATCTCTCATAACCACACAAATCACCTCTCGGGACGGATCCAGATTTTAATGATGATGCGTTCATAATAGCTATTTTGAGGCATAGTAAGGTGCAACTGGTGAATGCTAGTGATGTTTGCAAATAAATTAGTTATTGCCAAGGAACGCTGTTTTGTAATTATACATAAATAGGAGGCTGGTTTCCGGGTTTAAATATGGCAACATGACAGTTCCTCCTTTGCCAGCATTAAAGAATGCAAACAAATAAAAAGCCGGAACAGAGACCGGAGATGAAACTTGCAGTATGAAATGAAGTTAGATGTGATCATGAAGGTTTTTTTGCAATGCAGTAATTCATAATTTGTTCCATCTTGATCTGCTGTCATCCCAGCAACTTTTGGTAACACTTTATTTTATGGGTCCCATCGTTTCCTAATAATTTCCTAGGGAGGAACTAATATGTGACTGTGACACCTGAAATTGATACTTCCAATTACAGTCATTAAAGCATAATATAGAGAGTCTTATAGTCAGCAGGTCAGCTGAACATGCAAATATGTAAAGTTACTGGCAAGTATACAATTCAACAAATGTTGAGAATTAAGTTTCCAATAATCCATTATTTACTTACGTTTAAATGGATCTGCAATTTTTTTTAGTCATTAAACTTTTAGCAGTTGTTTCAAAGAAATTCCTTTGGAAATAAGCAACTGCTTACAGACTCTACACAGCTATGCAACTCTCTTAAAAACTCAAAAACTAAAAACTCAAATAAGAGAGGTGGTACCTACTATGTGTACTATCTTAGAACACTGTCTCTAATTCCCTATAATCATTACCAAATTACATTGCCCTTCTCAGGAAAAGCACTAGGAAATGATTGAGATATAAGAGGACCATTAAAATAAAACATTACCCAACTTCCTCACCAAGTTGAAACCACTGAGCCACTGTCTTCATCAACACCAAACACATTAAGCATGATGGCTATGGTAACTGACAACTTGATCAAACAGACAGGGACTGAGAACTGAAAAGAAATCCTTTTGATCTGTTGGAAAAGTTAACCTCTTTTCACCCATAAAATAACTAGTTTATTAAAGTGTTGCTCTGAGTATATGTAGAAACGCATTAAATGAGAAAAAACATCAGGTAGTGTGTGTTATGGTTTACTTCGAAACACATCTTACAGGTTGCTCTTTTGATCAAAATATTTTGAAATTGTCATGGATAGCATTGTGACATGTCAGTACAAAAGAAGCACTGATTTTATAGAGTGGTCTATTTGAACGTTTGACACACACGTTTTGTCAGGAGAGGGAAATAAGACTTTCTTTGAATACACAATGGAAAACATCTAAGATAAAAACATTTGTGGAGCGGATACACATTTGAGTGCAACATGTCTGTTTTGTAGTGTAAACAGAAGCAGCATTTGACCAATCAGGAATTTATTTTCATCATATTAAACTGGATTTGTGCAGTATATGAATGGGTAACTACCCCAGTTTTAGTGTCTCATGTATTTTTTCGTGGCTGTGACCAGTAATAGATAATGTCACTGAGCAGTTATCACATCATTTCATAAAACATGTTTGATATATAATTATGATGTAGATATTATCATCTCTGTAGATATGGTGTCTCTCTGCCACTGGCTTAAATTCTGTCGTTTTATTATTTTCGGTTGCTTCACTGGTGTCAGGCAAGAAGCCGATGCTGGTTTGTTTAGGAATGTGGCGAGTCACATCAAAGTATTGGCAATACTGTTGGTAAGCAACTGCTTTGAAGTCCAATACAAAACACTGCAGCAGTGACTGCTTATCAGCAGTGACTGCTTATCATGGAAGACGTGATGGATAGATGGTGATTGATGAAATGAATTGACAAATAGAATTGAAATGTGCATTTGTATACAATATATATTTGGTCATGAATGATTCAGATGGATTCCACAGCATGTGGGCATATCAAAGAAAAGTTTGCGGGCAATTTTGGAAGACTAAGCCCCTTTTTGGTTAAAGCAATTTTTTTCCTGTCATTAAATATGACAAAAATTCTACCGCTAGAGGCAAGTATTGACCCAGAATCATCTGATGACTCTGAATCCTAAAAGAAAAAAGCACTTCAGGAACTTGAATTAAACATTTACTGACTGAAAGATAGTTTTACATTTTAACATTTATGAGTCCTTCATTTAAATTGCCTTTTTACTATGTCACCGTGGTCCCAGTGGCATCATGGTAGGGTTACTGCAATCATCCTTCTGTACCTCTCTTTCTTTGCACTAGTGTGCACCTTTCCATACAAAACATTTCAACCTAATTGTTAATCCTCTCTGAAGATTCACACTGTATGCCACTTTGAGTATCTATCATAGTCATATGGTGCCAAGAACCTGACATGCTGTGGTGCCTTAACAGTATTGTATACACGTCGTAAAAGCCACCAGGGACAATTAAGGAAAAGAGAGGAGAGACAGAGTTGCAGAATGTATCATCATGAATGGTTTTATTGGTTTGCAGTGTTTTTAGCCATGTTAGCGACGTGGCTCTCGGGATGGCAATGTTGGCCTGTCAGTCCACCAGTTTGGTAGACTTAAATATCTTAAAAAACCATTGGATGCACTGCCATGAGATTTTGTACCGACATTGATGGCCCCCAAAGGAATATGGTTACTGACTTTGGTGATCCTCTGACTTTTCCTCTAGCACCACTGTGAGGTTGACATCTGTGGTTTTGAGTGAAATGTCTCACCAACTATTGGATGCATTGCCGTGAAATTTTGTACAGGCATTAATGCCCCCCTCAGGATGAATTGTTATCACTTGGGTGATCCCTTAACTTTTCACCTGGCACTATCATCAGGTCAAAATTCTAACTTGACCAAATACCTGCAAAACCAATTTGTTCAGTGCTAATTAGCAAACGTTAACACACTAACATGCTAAACCAAGATGGTGAACATGGTAAATATTACACCTACTAAACATCACCTTTGTGAGCACAACGGCATGCTAGCATTTGCATTTAGGTCCAAGGACTGAGGAGACTGTAGTAGAGATTAATAGCAAACTCATAGGTTAATTTTACACCGCAAGTCTAACTATCACTTGGATGCTATTTATTTTACGGAATCTCTGCCACAAAGAGAATAATAGTAATAATTTACCTTTCACCTAAGAGTGCGGCTGTTTTATGAACGGTGCTTTTGTCCCAGTTTTCAAAATTAACAAAACATTACTCCGTAGCTTTAATGTAAGATTTGGCCCCAATTAAAAAAGACATTATTATGTGCTGTGCTTCTTTACAAAACATTCTCCACTTGAAACACATTATGAGACAAACATCAGGAAATTACAGTACATTCCTTCCAAGTTCAAGTTCAAGCTGAAGTTTATTTGTCTCAATCATTAAGGGTGTAATCATAGTGAAATACATGAAAGGTACTACCTTTGAATAAAAAAGTGTTGTCGCATGATGGAGACCAACCCACATGGAAAGGTGAATGAAGCAGAGCAAAATATGGCAATGATTCATCCTCCAGCGGCACTTGTAACCAGAAAAGTTTTAGTGTGGTTGGATGACTGTTGAATCCCAGTTCAACACTTGTCAGCACTGGAGCAAAGGCAATATTCACACAAGTGACAAGGTCCAAAAGAGCAGAGGGACAGCCTCTATTGAATTAGTGTGCAAGAGACAGTGCAGTATGATCCTTCCACAGCTCACCTTCTAAATTTAAGGATAAGTCTGGTGATATTATATATTTTTCTTTTTCACAACAAATCCGATGGAAATACCAAAACCATCAAGGAATTTGTCTTACTACTCTTATTCCTCTGTGCCATAGACCTCCATTGTTTTCCCAAAACTATTAATTAACACATCAGTGAGCCACACTGTTACACTGGGTGACATGTTCTTTCATTACCATGAACATGGACACTTTAGTTTATTTTGAGTCAATCCCACATACACCATCCTGCCGCCATAAATACTTGCTAGCGTACCAAATCTGCATCTGGAAATGGTCTCCAACAAATACACTGTTTTCTCATGCTTAAGTAACGTTTGCCAAAAACTACAGTACCTAGCTGTTTAAGGAAATTATTTATCCTTTTTTAAAAATCAAAGTATATGTTTGTGGCCTGTTTTTAAAAATGTATGTTTTCAGTAAGAACAAGTGGCCTTAGGGCTGAGAGCCAAAGACAGACTGGGGAAGTCCAAAAGTATTAAGGGACTAACACATTGTTGGTTTTGGTCTATACATGGGATTTGTTGACAATAACAGAATCAGACAATAACATCATCCTTTGATTTTTCTTACCTTAGCTGCCTTATTACAAGAAGATCTTCATCTTTGTCAGGATGAAACCAAAATGAATCTAGGTTCTTAGTTCTTATATCTGATATGAAGGCCTTGATGGCTTCACATTTGTACTATATTCTCGTTCTTTTACATGGTTCCTTCATGTGTTTTGTGATTCCTTGATTCTTGCTTGATACTGTTCCTTGATACCTGCTTGTACAGTGAGAAGTACACAAAGCAGCCCTGCTCTGTTACATTGTTCTTGGTACCAAAGCATAATCTCAGCTAATTGAATCTGAACTGAATCAGGATCAGTGTATGAGCGTCTTTAAAGGTCCAGTGAAATAGCAGTTAGAGCTTCTGTAACGTTACGAGTGAAACAGAATATGCGGGCAGGGTATCAGTTTTAGAGGGATTTGTTTGGATCGCTCAAACGTGGGCATGGCTTAGCGAGTGTGAAATGTCTGAAACCGAGTCTTTGCCATCCGATATCCAAACACACCTCCATACCATGATATCACTCTGCTACTGTAGCTACTCCGAGCCAAGAGCAAGTACGGTTTTACATGATGCGGGAGTTTAGCTGGTCACCCAAAATCACATTTGATAGGATAAATTTATTTACACGCTCCTGAGTGCAGAATAAGTTGTTAAACTCATTTTAACAGTTTAAGACAGAGAAGTTTTTGATACATAAAAAACAATATATAATTTTTTTGATACATTAAGCATATACCAAGAGATAAGACAGTACTAACACCTCGGATTTTTTCTTTCATGGGCTTTTTAAGCCTTGGTGGAACTCTTTCTCTGTATCCACACATACATGCTATATAACCATAAAAGTGTCTAGTTGAGCTGAAATGTAAATAGAGAATCAAAAACAAACAAATAACTCTTCTTCTTGGCGAAGGTTACAGACAGGTAGAAATTCAAAGTATGCATTATTGCAGAGGATTAAAAACCTTTCAAAGAAATAGTGAGCATTACTTTCGTTGTATACCACATAATTTTCTACCAGCACGCAATATCTGATAACAAACCTGAACCATGTTTGTGAGAATCGCTTGGAAACCTGCATTTGGAGATTTGCGACTATCAGGAGCAGCAGTGACAATAAATGATGATTAATTAGTAATACTTTTCACTGACTGTCTATGACACAACTGACAAATCTTTTGTGCTGGTTTTGTCCTTTGAGTACAAATGGAAAGCTCCAAGTAATTAAGTACCTCTGTGATAAAGTTCTACAGTGGAGCTATGAATCACATGATATTAACTACCATTGATTTGGCTCAGAGTGAAGAGTGGTGGAGCAGCAAGAACTCCATTTACAAAAATCAAAGTAAATAGACAGATAAAGGCCATGTTGATTGTGTGTGTTTTGAATGACTGTTGCATGCATAATGAAATTATGAGCGATAGTAAATCTCTATTGGCGAAGAACTATCTCTTCAAATAGTGAGTCATTATGTGGGATGTAGAAAACCCTTGCAATTTTCTAAACTAATTTGTGCTACTTTAGCATTGTAGAGGGTACAGAAGGAGATCGCAGTAAGCACAATCTTTTTTTACTTATGGATAACCAAGGCTAGTGCTTGATTATTTTGGTAGTGATGATAGTTTTGGTAGCGCTATCTATCATAAAATATTTACAATTTGTCAGGGCTGATCTAAATGTGAGTGGTCGCTCTGAATTATGAATCAGAGAATGTAGATGTTTTGGAGTGAGATGGTAGAAGCAGTTGGTAATCAACATGCACATCTCCCTGACACCTAAAGCTAATAAAGATCTGTCTAGGGGAGCCAGACAGTTTGGCGGAGAGAATATTTACAGGCGAGATTCTCCACTAATTGTTAGAGTGTGGTATCCCCATTAGACATACTGTTCGTGGTTTGTCTCAAAGCCACGTCAATGCCACCCACTGATGCTTTTACAATGTAATTGGATTTATTGCTTGTTCTTTCTGAACAATGTAGATAAAAGTATAACACATCAGGAAAACATTTATAGTACAATGAATCAAAAGACCTGCACATACTGAACTTATATTCTAAAACAGCTGTTCCAAGCTCTTTCCCTTTTTATATCCCAGCTCTGTCTCAGCTGGTTGTTGTTGTTATGCTACAGTAGTTGTGATCAAAAATCACAAAAGCACACAGTGAAAAAAAGCTGAATTGTGACGGAAACCCACTATAGCTGGCCAATGAACCATGGATTGCATGGTTATAAAATCTTTCCACAGAATGCTAACAGTACTTGACTAAGTTTAAACATGTTAAACAGTTTCTTGCAGCATTATATGCTGGCTCAAGCACCCCAATTACAACTTGGCCTCACAGTCTGCCCTGACTGTCAGTGGGATCACACTGAAACTGCAAAGGCAGACATTTCACTTTGAAAGGATTATTAATGAAATCTTGCTCTTTACACAGTGTTTCACTCTGACATTGGAAGAAGTTCTCTCTACTCTGAGAGACTGTTAAAGTGGCTGAGTGAACGTGGGGAGGGAATTGGCTGTAATTGTCACAAGAGCTTGTGGCTTCAATAGAGTCGCCTTGGAAAGCCTTGGTCACACTTTAAATCCCTTAACTATGCACTGCACTGCACTTTGTTTTTTGGCATGCTCATCGTGAGATCATAGATGGATGATATTGCTTTTCAAATTGTGGTTGAAGAGAGAATGAGGCACTGTGTACTGCAGCAGTAAGTATCTCAGGCCCAAGAATTAGAAGGTCAGATATGTGCTTTCAAACATTATCACGATCTGAAAAAATGTTTTATGCAAAACTAAGAGATAGATTCATCAAAGATGAGAGGAAACTGCATTGCACCAACACACAACGTTAAGATGATCACATATTCATAGTGCAGCGTTTGTTTGCACATGCATGCGTGAACAATCATTTAAACCTGCTTTCGTAAGCATGTTTCATACATGTATTCCCCTTCCTTTGCATGCTCAGAGGCAGATTGTATTTCCTTATTATATCACCAGCACAACTGTATTTCCCTCAGATGCCCTACAGCACACATGCTTACAGAACATAAGCTACGGGTGCAGAGGGAAATTTCCCGAGCCCTCAGCTGAGAGAAAGCATCAAAGTTAAATGATCCCCACCTTTCCATAGAATGCGCATATAAATGGTTCTCCATCCTTGATCAAAGACGGACACACACACACACACACATACGCATAACCACATGGGCCAAACCACATGCTCTTGCCTCCTAATGTGGTGACACTGCAGAGGAGGGGCGAGAGGAATGACCCATAATTCATCACCCCGCACCTTGGACATCTGGTGCTGAGTACAACCTGAGCGAGGGGACGGCTTGGTATAACCATCACAGCGCACGGGTGTCTCTCCAGGCTCTCTAAGCAATTGACTCATTAGCTCACTACCGACTGTCTGATGATGCATTATTCATGTGGTGGAAGGGTGGGGCAGGAAGACTGTGTGTGTCTGTTTGTACGTGTGTGTGTGTGTGTGTGTGTGTGTGTGTGTGTGTGTGTGAAAGGGGGTGTCACAGGTGGCCAGGGGTCTCCTGAGAGGTTGATGCAGGGTGGACAAGGGAGAAGATGGTCTGTTCACCAAGACATCAGGCAGATGTTGGGTGGATTTAGTGCACCCACAGCTAGACACGCTTGTGTGTAAAAGCTTATGGGTGGTTGAGCATACTAAAGCCATAGCTACTGCTTAAAGTCCTAGTTTGAAATGTACTTGGCCAATACAAGTAAATGTGATTTAAACATAGAAAATAAGCTTTTGGAATTGAGCTGTTAGTATTTTAACCCATGGCAAGTCAAAGTTATCCAGTCCTGTGTTCTCCAAAATGGCAAGCTTTTGTACCTCCTCAGGTCTGGATGCCTCCTCTTTTAAAGGAATAGTTCGACATTTTGGGAAATAAACTTATTTGCCTTCTTTCGAAGAGTTAGATGAGAGTATCAGTTCTCATATTTGTCTCTTCAATGTGAAGCTACAGCCAGCAGCAGGTTAGCTTAGCTTAGTATAAAGACTGGAAACAGGGGGAAACAACTCGCCTCACTCTGTTCAAAGGTAACTAAATCCACCTACCAGCACCTCTAAAGCTCGCCAATTAACATGTTAATCTATACAAAACCCAAGTGTAAACATGACACATTGTGAGGTGTTAAAGGGAGGTTATATGCTAGAGTATTTCGTGGCCAAGAGAAGCGACTATTCCTTAAAGGGGCAAATGGGATCACTGGGATCTTTGAGGTCTTGGATAAGTCAGGATCTTGGATAAGTTTCAGTTTGTGGGCAAAGTCTGGCAGGGTGATGGGGTAATCAGCCAGCCTGAAGTCTCGAGGAAGTAGTGACAGATGATAATGTGACTTTCTAGTGATTGAAGCAGGTATCAGGAACTGAACACAGCACTAAAATCTGAACAATATACACTTTAAAAGCATTTGTTCTGGGACAACATGTGCTTGGTGTCTTGCCAATGGGCTTTGGTAAGAGTTGAATTTATCACCAAGAGCCCCTCCAGTACAGGAAAAGATGGATAGCAATAGGCCAGTTGTTTCTCTCCTCGGCACTGAAAGTCTGGGATAGATAGAAGAGAATGGATGTTGTTTCTTTGTATTTGGTAATCCTGAGGCATGGTTGCTGAACGATACTTGGAAGTAGATTTTACATTCAAACCTATACAGGAACATATGAGCTCCATTTTATGTGTAATAAGTAAATTCATATTGTTCTGTCCACTAATGTTAATGCTGTTAATAATAATATTCCAACACAATGTAAATGGTTTTCACTTAATAGAGTCAAAAAATCCAAACAAAACAAATGAGTAGAACCAAGAAACAATGTTTTAAAAGCACTGTAGCTTACTCTGAAGTGCAGTATAAACTGAAATATTTGTATCCATAAAAATACAGGCCAAATGTGCATTTAGTTAAAATAAACTGTCTGTCAAATATATATTGAATATTCACTCATAAAGACACATTAAACACTTTCTGTAATTTTCTCTTTAGAAACTGTCCCCAAAAGCCCAAACGCACCCAAGGTGTATTTTTCAACATAGAAATGGTCACTTTTAATGAGTTTAACTTACTCGACTGTTCACTATGTGTTTCTCTGTGAGCTGCTGCATAGCAACGAGTAAACTTACCGAGGGTCCAAGGATAGAGGGTGTTGTTTGCCCTTTGAGGAAAACTTGTGATTTGTTATTTTGGACTATATAAATGACTTGGTCAAAACAACATCAAAAAAACTGGTTTTGCATTCCAACAAACACAGCTGACTGCGTTTGTGGGTTGTAAGTCGGCAAGAGTTTTCGTCCTCCTACTTGTTGGTTGAGGTAACTACACAGTGGGTGGGTGCTACACCGTCCTGATGAACCTCGTCGCTGACTGGTGTAAAGAAGTTATTACATGTCCACCCATGCACCCTCCTCAGACCAACAGTTCAGTCATGTCCTCATTCTTTAGCACATTAAACATTTTATGCTCAGGTCTGCCGCCATTATATAATTGCTAATCAATGTATGGATTGATTAAATTTATTTGGTTCCATTATAATTTCAAGACTACTGAAATTTTATTTGCTTTGGGAAAGACAGTGTACTGTGACCAATCTACTTTTATTGCAGTGATAAAATCTGCCATGATATATTGAAAACTACGTCACAACAGTGAAGGCTTGGGAGTTCAGTTTTGGTCTTCAATACACGATGCATTTTAAAAATACAACTCTCTTGTGAGAGTATAAGGCCAATTAAGGTAGCCTGGTTGCGTTGTGTGTGTGTGTGGGTGTGTGGCTGAGTATTTTACTGTGCATCTGTACTATAATGGTACCCTGGGGGGGGGGGCTGTCTTAATGACACGACACTGCAATCTTCACTGTAGATGCCCCCTGAATTACAATGGCTTTGTGTGTGTGTGTGTGTGTGCGTGCATTCCAGCACATGTAAACAAATCAATATGATGAAGGTTTCAAAGAGCAAACACAATTACCACTGAAATGAAAGCAATTGTGTCTGAGCTAATTACAAGCTCTGAAACTATAAATCTGATACTTGCAAAATGACATGCTAACATACCTGCCACTCTTTGACAGACCCTTGCGTCTTATCATACATGTGGTTCAAACAGAGGCAGCTAGCACAGAGAGATTTTCCTGATTAACAACGCCTCCAAGATTAGGGTGGATCATTGGCATTGAGTGGATGAGAAGACTATATAAGATAAAGCCTCTGTAGATGTTGGCTCTTACCCCAGGACTGGGCATCAGCTGTCGAAGTCTTTGTCCAGCAGATAATAACACCACACTGAGACTCATGTTTTGGCCTCATGCAACCATGGCCAGTCTTTGACATTTGCAGCATCGATTAGACTCTCAGGGAACTGCATTGTCTAACTTGACAGGGGCCAAACAGGCAAGCAAAAGCTTACACAAAGGCAAAGAAATATCCTTCTCTTTTTCACCTCAACATCTCATCCTTCTGCTGAATCGTAGCCTTGATGTGTGCCGGCTGGCTCAACTTAGCTCAGGGGTTTTATTAGCTTCTAATAGGTATGTCATTTGAAAGTGACAAATCTGACAGCTATTTTACCCAGGGTGTATGGCGCTGCTGCTTTAATAGAGCCATCGGTCTGTTTCCTGCAGAAAAGACAGAAGGCACTGGAGGAGCCATGTCTTTTTGTTGTTTTTTCCTGCTGACTTTATGTGAGCTGCAGTGCAAAATCTTCGTTCCACCATGAAGGGGATTGAGAGGGATTCTGCAACAGTGTGTTGTAAGAAAGCAAGGGTTGATACTTCGGTTGCAAATCCCAAAGACAGACCCCACTCATCCTGCATTCTCCCCAAGTCACCCGTGATGGCTTGCATTATGCTGGAGCTGTGCAGACGATAGAAATTTCCTGTGATGTGCTTTACATAACAAGATGTTCTGATAAAGCAAGCAAAAAAATCTGATGGCTGAAAGAATTGGGTACAAACTTTATAGATGGGAAAATAAGATGTCTTATCTGTCTTGCTCTTCGCATCTCTATCTCAAATGCGATGACAGCGACTTAAAGAATATTTGCATATGTATATTTGTTCTCCTGGACATAGTGTAGCTCTGTGCATTTCTTCTCCCACAATGGGAGTAAGTAGCAATTCACACTTTAACATCCACTTCAACCTGTAAACCTGTCACTGCAGACAATCTATGATTTTTATTCATTTACTGCATTATATTCAGCCTGTTCTGCTGGTGGCGACTTGTTGAATTATCTCCAGTACTCTCTGTTGTATTATTATTATTAGCTATATCTTATTCTCCTCAGCTGCAACAACCCAGTCTCCCCACAGGGATCATTAAAATTTAATCTAAACTGAACTAAAAATCTACAACTTGAAATTATTCTGCCCCTATACAAGGCTGGGAATAACTGTAACTTACTGTTGCAGCAGCCTATATTATGACAGAAATAAAATAATCATCATTTTGTTGCCATAACCTCTTTGGCAGCAGCGCGGAAAATTTACATTCTGTATGAGAAATGGTTTATAGCTACTAGTTGTCAGATTTATTTGACTATAACATTTTACGTTCCTATTTGTCTTTTGTGTTATTCAACATCTTCAGTACATTTCCCAATTGCATCAGATTACACATTGCTTCCTGTGGCAAACTTGAAGATTAAAATTCCCAAGTTTATATGCAGGGTCACAAAAAATCCTCTTTTACCAAATTCTCTCAAACAGTGTGTCTTCACACTGCCTTGTTCAGTGTTGTCTGTCCACTATGGCGCAGTGGAGTACATCTGCAATGCAGGGGGCTCGACAGTCTGCCCTCTATTTCACATGTCATTGCCTAACACCTTTCCTTTTACTCTTACTCTAAGCATCTGTCAGTGAGGTTTACCACATGGAGTCAACCATGTGTCTGGATGGTGGAGCAGATTATTCTGCAACTGCTCTCCCTCTTCTCTTTTCCAGCCAGCCATGATCCTCGCACACAAATGGAAAACAGTGTTGCACAGGAAAGAAAAGTGACCTCCATACAGCCGTGTCTCCTCTGTAGTCTGCGCCTCCCTTATTTTATAGTTAGAGTGAAGTTAAAAAGAAGTTGGATAGATTCAATCTAGTCAGAAAAAAAAGCTGTAAACAGAAACTTGAGAAAATGCGACCATAATACACATCTGAGTGGTTATTATGCATAAGCATGGCTTACATTTCCAGTAGAAAGGACAGTGCATGCACCTGCATACGTCTGTGGGTATGCACGTTTCTGTTTGCATACAAGTGTGTGCTTGTGTGTGTGCTCGTGACATACTTTATTCCCATCTCCCCCATGAGTCCTCCAGCTCTCATTCCTGCCACCTCCCTCCCATCCCTATTGGTGATGGATCCACATTAGAATTCATCCCTCATCATCCTGCCGAGTTATGACCCAGTAATAGTCAGCCCCTGTGGCCTCAGCAAATGAACAATAAAACCAGAGCCTTGCAACAGATCTCTGGAAAAAAAAGGGGAGAGAGCCAGGTGCCAAATCCTGACTTTCACCCACTCTCGCAATAGCGTGCATTCCTGTTGAGTGAGGTAAAGACAAGACAAATATGGCTTCAGAGTGGCTACTTAACCTTGGCGATATTTTAAGCAAACCTCGCATCCAAACAATATGAAGATTGAAGGATTTACTCAAGCACCCTAATGCGTTAAGCTTGTAACACTAATAGGCATGCTGTCTTTAGATACACAAACTCATGCATGAATGCGCCAATGTACTGAGGGCCACAGACACAAAGACGCACAGACACATGAATTACATGCAGATATCAGTCTCACATGAAATCATGACATGCACTGAGAGATGGTGTGTGAGTGACACACACAGCAAATGGCAGAGGCAATGACCCTGTCTGATCTTGTTTTCCGTGGTTGCTGTTTTTTTCATGTCAGAGCTGGATTATGATTAACTTGGCCAAGATGCCACCACATGGGGAGTTGTTTGAAAGGCGAGAGGAAAGTTGTTGTGGTGTAGAAACCGGTCCGATTGCAGGCTGCCCGGGGACTTCACAGGGATCAATACAGGCGGAGTGACAGCCGTGCACTTGATTAAAAGTGACTGCTACATCTGGCAGGCTTGGCCATTACTTTCCCACTCAGAGTCCCTGGGGTGAAAGAGCATGAAGTGACAGGCCTCAGTCAGCCCTCCATTACCACCTTTCAGCTACCCCTCAGGTAGCAGCAGGCTAGGGCAAAAATAGGCTGACGGACGACCCGGGAGGAGATGAAACAGAAAGAGAAAATAAAGGTGCTGCATGTCTGTTTGCCCATGTGACTGTGCATATAAGAATGTGTCAGTATGTGTCAGGCTACATGCCTATGTCTGTTTTTATGAATCCACGAGTGAATACAGGGAGGCAGATGAGTTTTTGAGCATAACACAAAGGTCAGGGTCGAGTGGAAAAGGGAAAACATGTAGAAAGAATAAATGAAGACATGCAGTAAGTGTGAACTTAACAAAACTCCTTTATAAAGAATTATTATGTCAACACAGTCAAAAATAGGCCTTTCAAATGTCAGGGGCATCACCCTCCTTATACAGTATCATCTTACTCTTACTTGGTGTAGAATCTAATCTCAATCATGCCCAAATGCAAGTTCCAAGTATCAAAGGGAGACTGACATTAAAAGAAGTCACTGTGCTTGATGTTGTTAATCTCTCTGCCAGAATACAAGATGCGTATTTGCTATGGAACAGCGTGAGACCCATTGACTTGCACACAGCTTTTAATAGAGCAATAATGGACAGGCCACATGTCACCAATGCAGGCTTTGAGTACAGATGGAGCTCATGTGGTGCTAAACAGCTAAAAACAGGGGTGGCGCTGGTGTGTGTATGTGTGTGTCTGGTGGGCTGGTAGTGTGTAGTTGTGATAGATAGATAGATAGATAGATAGATAGATAGATAGATAGATAGATAGATAGATAGATAGAAAAGTGTTTATGATAAAAAATAAGAAAGCTATTAAAATTTGGGTCATATTGCATGATTACAAAAAATGAGATTGTGGAAGCAAAAGGAGGAAGTCCAAATGAAAATAAAGTTACTTTGAAGTATTATTTATGAAAAAAAATGAAATAGCTATTGATAAAAATGTTGCAGACACTTTTGATAAGGTTCCTAACTTCAGCTCATCAGTTTCTATCTACCGTCAAGTCCCCAAGGTGCCATTAGTCAAGTTTTATTCTGCCCCACACAAGAAATCTGGTGAAAACTGATGAAAAGTTAATAAGAAAGAACCTCGCTAAATGTCTGAATATTGAACTATCTATTCTCTGTGTTTTTAGCCTGTAGCCCATTTGTTTACATTTTGACAAATCTGCACCAAAGACAAAGGCTAATAGTAGTTCCTGTTTGCACATCAGTTACTTGGATTACTTTTGATACTGGAAAAAAAAAGAAATCTGAATCCCATGATTATGAGCCAAGATCTTAAGTTTTAAGGAGCACCTTTTATGTTATGGATGTTTGACCTTGATGGAGATCGGAGACCTACTGTACTGTGAAGAGTAAGTTCTGCTGATACTGTAATAACAGTTTGTGTATGATGTCTGTGTGTCTGTATTTAACTGAGTTATGACCGAGTGGAAGTGGTGTGACATTTGTGGCAAATGGCGCCAATCGGATGATTGAAAATATACCGCAAAAATTCATGTCCGAATAATGCAATAATATGAAAATGCCTAAAAACAGTATTTGCTCATTTTAAATATTTCAGTTAGGTAGATAGATGCTCAGGACAGATGGAAATGAAGTAAGAATGTACTGAAACGAAGCTACTATTTGTATACTGCAGGTCTGTGAATGTAATAGATTAAAGAAATCCTAGTCACTGATTCTTGTCTATTTTTTCTGTTCTTTAAATAACAATGTCACATTCGTTTCCCAGTAACCTCCACCCCTCAAGGACTTCATTTGGTTAAAGTAGTTCCTCCTTCCTCTAGAGAGTTGCCTAAACTGTCACCCAGCATCCAGCCAGTGTCTGAGATGCAGTGTGCATGCATGTGTGTGTGTGTGTGTGTGTGTGTGTGTGTGTGTGTGTGTGTGTGTGATAAGCCCTGAGTTCTGCTCAATCTCAGGCGCATAATACGCTTCAAAGCAAGCAGGACAACCTGCAGACTCAGCTGCGGTGGGTCATCAAAATGATTCAAAGGGAGCAATCCCATTTAACCCTAACCTCAAAGCTGGTGTTCCAGAGACCCAGTTTCAAATAGTCCCCTTCCTTGCCAATCTGTTACAATCGAAGAGCCTCAAGCCAGGGACAACATACGTACATGTTTGTCTATCTCCAATCCACTGTGGAGTAGATTGCGTGTTGGAGCTGTCTAAATGACGTAAATGTGACGCCTTTCTCCAACAGGCTTCTAATTACTATCAAAATGACTCCTGTTTTATTCGCCAAGCATTTGACACAAAAAATACAGCGTGTCTGATTTTAATTTCTAAAGCGGAAGACAAGAATGAATTAATCATCATATCTTTGAGTGGAGCCGGCGTTGTACCTGTAGGTGTGTATTATCTCTCCCGTGCGTCCCTTCTCGCATTCAATCATGCAGGCATTAATTAACGCCAGGCTGATGAATATAGCTCTCAACCCGGCGCTGATAGTCAGACAGTGTTGAATGAACCGTCCATGTTACCTGTGACATAGTGTCTGCTCCTTTGTGAACATGCCATGCGGTATTGAGCTGATCAGGGCACCCATGATGAGACTGACAACACGGTAGCCTATTCTCTGTTCTCATTAGTGGTAATGCTGAGTATTTACACATGTCACAGTAATGACACTGTTAAAGCAGGTGATGGCTGTGGGTTTGCAGCGCCACTGACTAATGCTGAGCCTCTCTATAGCTTGTGTGTGTTGTGTGGGTGTGCTTTTTGTTCTCTCTCTCAATAGCATTGTATTAACCCGAAGAAAACCTTGCCATTAGAGAGGATGATATATTCTTCTAACTGAGAGTTGATCAGCTAACATTCATATACAGTATATATATCCATAATTACCACCACAAGGCTCTATAGGTGTTGTCTGTCAAAAACAAAACCCTACCAGTTCACAAAACTGAAAGCAGTATTCCTGCACCACAATAATATACAAGTCAGAGAGAAATAGTTTAATTTAGCCTGTTGGCAACTGGTTTAGCCAGTTTTCTTGCCCTCAGGTGATCTGTTTCAGAGCCTACGGGGACAAGATCATGTCAAGTACCTTGCCACCTAACTCTTAAATTTAGATGATATGACTTTGCTTGTGGCTATGCCTCATGTGCATCAACATAATGTTTAATTCTGAATCCAGCTAAAATCTTGTGCAAAGACGTTATTTATTTTTTATTTATAGTCGTATCAGACTTGCATTTTAACAAGAAGCAGGAAGATAAATTTAGGCCAGCAATAGCGAGCACGTTTTTAATTGTGTCACCATAATTTAAAAAAAATTAAGCAGCAGGTTTTACATTAGCTGTTTGGCCATTGAATAATTATGTGATATGATGACCTAATATCAAAACCTCTTGCAACGTAATCATCGTTTGATTTATCATCACTGAATTTAATAAAATGTAGACAGTTTCGGTATACAGGTATAAGGTCCTCAAAACAGTATCATTTTGGATTTCAACAGGCGACTGCCTAACTGCCTCTAGGAAAAACATTGCCAAGAAAGAACAGAGTGAAACACTTTAAACCCCTTCACTGTTAAAATGTAGCTACTTCACATCTTTAATGGTCAGTGGTCATTGGCAGGAGCTCTGCGTTTAACACGTACCCTCAGCCTGATTCAAAGCACAAATCCTCCTCTCACTGTCATGAAAGCTGAATGTGCCATGTTCACTCCAATTAACTGCATGAAAGGGAACCAACGCACACAGCAAAGCATGCATGAGATTTTCTAAATATTACAGAGCACTAGCACAGTCATGTGAAGAAACTCAAAAAAGATTGCAGTTAAGTTGAGCACAATTTAAACACACAGCATTATGTTGCTAAAAGGTAATTTAAAACTTTAAATAAAGGAACTAACACAATGTTGCTGTGCAAAGCAGACTGGGGATTTTAAAGATTCTGCTTCTGAGATCCTTTTAATTTACTTTAACATTAACAAGCATTTAGAAAAGAACGTACAATTTGGAAATAGTGTTGTAATAAGTAGGAGTCTAAGCTGAGATTTCTTTAAAGAATTCTTTATGATACGAATATTGATCATAATGTGATGTATTACCTCTTCTTCAGACATTTCTTGTTGGATGAGCTAGTTATCCATAATGAAAATTTGACTTTTATATTTCTCTCCAGTACAAGCAGCTGTAAGCTTAGATAGAGACCCATGGATGTTGATGCAATTCCTTGGTTGCCGATAGAGGTCGATAACATTCATAAATTACTAAAATCCCCTTTAACTTGGCCTTCCACTTGACATGGCTAAATCAGTGTCGGTCCATGGGCTCAGCTGTCTGAGATATCCTTAGCAGATTTTCTTCTCTTCCAGACAACATGAATTACACAATAGAATTTTGAAATAACAAACATTATATACTGGAATTTAGAGAAAAATATAGAGAAAGAAGAGAGATAGTGTGTTTGTAGACAGCATGTGTGTCTCCACTTGTGTCAAAGTGAATATTCAGTTTGCCCTCCCTTTAATTTAGAATGCCTAATCAATATTTCCCAATGCTAGAGATACTAAGACATCTAAAGTAAAGGGACCTCAGTGAAGTATGTTGCCCACAAACACCTCCTGCTGTGCGGGCGTGAAAAACCGGCACACACTTCCAGACCATCCCACAAGTGGAAACAGTTGGGTACTGCCAGATCCTTGTTACAAGGGCCAAGTCTCGATGTGTGTGTTATGTTGATGGCATTACCATTTTTTTAATAAACACCTTGAGGAGCTTGTGACAGCAGAAGGCATCCTGCTTGACACGCTCTCTCCCCAGGCTCATAGAAACAGCTGTTGGAATCACCCGGACGTGGGCCGTGAAGCCCTGCTGGCATGTCTAGCCTCCGCAAATGCACCCGGCTGAGAATACACACTTTATTACATGCAAAGTCTCCCGGGGGTGCATAATACCTTTAAACATGTGTGATCGCTGAACAGGGGAATTGTAGATTCATTTTTTAATCTCCAGCTTTGGGCTAAAAAAAAAAAGGGAGAGCGTCTCAGTTGGATGAGATGCAGAGTAATTTATCAAACCTTTGCAAAATGTCACATACTGTATGTGAATGACATGTTTGGTATGTAAGATTTAAAAAAAGAAATTCAAAATTTTGCATATGTTTATTAATAAAATTATTTTGTGCCACAAGAGAAAAAAATGCCTTAATCATTTCAACCCCCTTTGCTACGGCAGTTGTAGCCATTTAATTGTTTTTGAGACAAACCTTGAGGGGTTACTCTGTTTGTCAAGTAAATTGAGGATGCTATATGCTAGGGGTGGTCTGACTGCAATGAATGGATGAATGGGTTGACACGGAGTGCAAGGAAGAAGCTCAGCACATGAATATGAATTGCGCCTCTCTGTTTGTGTTCACTAGGCTGGAATTAGTGCTTTTCATTACTGATGGCTTATAGCCTGACTGTTTGGCTGCCGGCTGGGGTCACAATAAAATGATGTGCTTGCCAAAGGCAGAGAGGCTGGGTCACAAGGGACTAAATGGCCCAGTTATGAAGAGCAGAGCTTATCTCCCTCTCTGAATCAACCCCTACCTCCAGCTAAACTAAACATACACCATGTCCTATGGGGGGCATATCTCTAAGAAAACTGGGGACAATAAAAGATCACAATCTGTCTTCCCCTTTATCATGTTACTTAAAAATGCATTTTATACTATATATTTCATACGAGGCAGTTTTTATTCACACTGATCTGAGCACCAACCAGTCCGTAAATTGTTTCATCATTGTATAACAAAATGATTAAAAGCTACAGTGTGACAGTTGCTTAATTCGCTCAGTTCTCAGGATTTCAAAGCGGGGACGGCAGAGTCGACTCTTCTTTTAGCAAAAAGGCTTCATTTTTGGATTTCAGGCAAAATACAGACTTGTACATCTAAAGATCATGTCCTTTATTGATTAGACCCCCCACTGGGATCACTAAGTATGATATAAAGCCGTCACCATATGCCTGTGTTTAAAGTCCCTTCTTAGAACATAAGCTTGAAATGGGCTTGGATTATGCTTACTGCGGAGAATCGTTACCACTGCTCTTGGCTGCCTTTAATCATACAATGAACAACACAGTGAATTATATCACTGTTTTAGGGTGAAGAGTTGAAATAAATTGTGCTGGTATTAAAAGGTTTCCTTGATGTGGTAGATTTTAAGCTGGATGTTCCCATTATATTCATCTTCTTTTGACACTACTAACATGTTTTGTTCTGAAGTTAACAACAATATTTGGTAACATGACTCGTTTCATTTTTCATTGTTTAAAACATGATTATCAGTCCACTGAACTTATTAGTAGTGATGTAGTCCTTCTTTTGGGATTTGTTCTTGTGTCTGGTCTCAAGACTGCTCTTTGATGGTTTTGTCATTTGAACCTAATTTCCATATCTGCTAAGAAATGCTATTAAACTGTTCCTGCATATGACTGCTACAACAAGTTCATGTATTATCATACATCCACATAAAGGGGTGACACAAAAACCTTACAGTGTAATCGAGTCCGATACTCAACAACACTACAACTACAGATAAAATGCAAACAAAAATGACCAGAGTTGAATCAAAACCTCTTTGATCTGTTCCTGTTTTATGTTCACCTCACCAAATTGTAATTCTACACGCCATACAATATTGACTTGTATAATAAATAACCAAGCTCTATGTCAATGTCTCTGGCAACAGGTAGAATTTGATCTTGGTGTTTGTGGTTTCTTTGCTCAGACTGGAAAGGGCTGGTTGTTGCTTGAATGCTGTTGAGGTTCATTAGTTGGAAGAATTACAGATTTTCTGCTTTGTCTCTGTGTTTTTGTTGCAAATTTAACAGTTTTGTAATTCTTTTGCTGAAACACATTATTTAGTCAGAGACCTACAACTTGGAAAACATTCTGGGACATTATTTCGCTTTACTGCACTGGCACCTCACTTGATCGTCTAATTTGTACTTTCAACAAAACTGAATGTTGGTCTTATGTCATTTCTTGCATTTTACCCAAGCGTTCTTTCATCTATCCAACAAGTCCTCCACATTAATTGACACAATGCATTTGTTATTGTTCTCCAGAATGGCACGAATTTTCGCCCCTTTCAGCAGGACAACGTCATTGTCATGATCCGCTCCTGGCCTTCCATCCCTTCTGCCAGTTCTGCCAGTACTTTTCCACTCACCTGCTGGCCACTCCCACCTGATCAGTGCAACCACCTTCACCTGTGTTCCCTCACCTAATTTATACCCACTCATTCCACTCAGTCTCTGCCAGATTGTCTTCAGCAGCATGCTAAGCTCTCGCGCATTNNGACCCTGCCTGTCCCTGACCCTTTCTCGTCGTCCCTGCCCAGGTAACCAGATCAGCCTTCTGTCTCTGACTCCTCTGCCTGCTCGCCCCTTGTCTGTCTCCTGCTTTCTTGGATTCCCTCCCCGGAGATTTCTGCTGGAGAGTGGACTGTTTTGGCTGGCTCTGGTGTGGACTATTTCCAGTGTACCTGCTGTGGATTTTTGCGACCCTGCTTTGTTGAATAAACTGTTGAACTGTTCCAACGCTGGTCTCAGTCTGTGCTGTTCTTGGGTCCAACCTCACACCCATTACAGTCATTTGTCAGTGCTGTCCAAAATCGTTACAAATCACCATTACAAAAATAAAAACATTTTGCTAACTAGCACAGCTATGGTTAAGGTTTGATTAAGTTTAGGCACAAAAACAACTTCTTTATGTTTAGGGAAAGATAATGGTTTTGGTTAAAATAACTTCTTGTTTAAGGTTGGGGAAGGACCGTGGTCATGGTCGAAAGAAACCACTGTTGACTGCCAGTTGGAAACAGGACGCAAACAACAGTCCAACGTTTTGCTGACCCATCCAACCACGCCGACCTCCTTTGTCTGTGGTGATGACAGTGATTCCTACTGATTTTAGAGGGCTTTGTCACTTGAATGTAAACAAATGGGCATTTGCTGACACGACCGATGCTGTTGTTTTTGTCTTGGGAGGACAGGCTGTATCCATCTTATCTATCTGCTTCTGTCTAGCACCAGCGGATCAGTTCTCTTTACTCTATCATGCTACTGTAGCTTCCGTACGGTAGCTTGCTGGTGCCAGACATCATGACTGGAAGAAGACTGCTGGATGCAGCAAAGGAAAAATAAAGATTCTTTAAACAACACTGTAAAATGATGACAGATTAAAACAAAGTATTACTTTTAAAATATTTATTCTTAAATGTAATATTTTTGTTGAGAAATAGTTTAAAAGCCAAGATGAAGTGGCTCTTTCTTGCATTTTACTCAGATTGTAGATTTATAATTATATTCCTAACATATATACTTTATATACTGTATTTCCCAATGATAAAAATAGCTTACCATATACAGTAGTTTTCCTAGCAGTAGATTATTAGCTTTAATAACTATCAAAACATAAGTTTCTTGGATATAGTGTGAGACAACATACTATGAAATGCAAACGGAGAGAGAAATGCCCTAAGCTTTCTAGGAGCTTCCCATATTTTCTGTCTTTTCCCCAAAGATTTATTAGACATGGTTTAACTAACAGGAGGCTCAGGGAACTCCTCCTTGCTGAATTATAGAAATCATTTCCCATTAACCATTTTAATAGAGAGAAGAAATTCAAGGACACCCTCAATGTTAAGATTATCACTTCAAAGACAAGCTGTTGACACTCTGGAAACTGTTAACGATGTAATGAATGAATCATGAGCACCGCTTTTGGTCAGAGGGCTGTTCCTCCTCCCAGCAGTGTGGTCTGGCCCTCATCTCTGTTGTGTTTGTGACACCCTGTAGAAAGAGTCCTTACCTGACTTTCAGTCTGTGTCGCACTGACAGGTGGGGAAAGGAGTGAGTTGTTTTTGAGACGGCGAGGTACAAAGGGACTTTTGTTGGTCACCTCTGTTTCTCGATCATCTGCTGTCAAGCCAGAATAATAAAACAATTAAATGAGGACATGCGGCATGTTAATGTGTGTCTTCAGTGCTGCAGATCAGCGAGGATCATTAAGTCCCTCGTTATCTCTAAGTAATTCTGCAGAGCATGTCTTGGTCAGTAGACTGCATATCTTGGTAACTGGGACAAGAGCACGCCACAAATAACTTACCAGTCATAAAACATCAGAAATGGTGTCATACACCTAATCATTTTATTATTAACACTCCTGAACTCATACATGTTTGCTTTCTGTAGCGTGAAAAAAAAAGAGCAGTGTGAAGAATCTCGACTGTGAAAATGTGAGGTTGTCAAACAAGTGGTTTGACCACTGATGCAGATTGATACAGGAAAAAAAAATCTAATTGATGATTTCATTTCACTTTAAAACATTGATTAGATTTGGATATTAGAAGCTCTGCCCAGCCAAAATCTGTCGATAAATCTTTTTCTTAAAACCTGAAATGGAAACAAAATGAAGAGAGCTTCTGCCTATTTACTGCTTTATCTTCACGGGAAGACAGGACAAGAAGTGCTGTTGCACAAGCATATCTGACTGCATCCATTTTGTCAGATATTTTTTCTCCTTCTATCTTGTTTATCCTGCCTTCCGTAGAAGGTGAAGGCTGAGAGGATTCAGCATCAAGTTCTGTCTGCAGAGCAGTAGGTGGTACTTTATGGATTTACTGTTGCTCTCCTATTGAAAACAATGAATGTCAGGTTTTCTGTCTACCACATGGCAATGCAACATGAATGCAACATAACCCATTCCCATGGTATTTCAGTGTATATGTGGAATAGAAATGATTTAGGGGCTGTAGTCATGACCACATCAGTTAAATCACAACCAGAGAAAGTTTTCAAACCAACCAGATCGACTGACTAGTATGTGTCTGGTTTTAATGTGATTTAACTATGCAGTGTTATGTGACGGCCTAATTCAGTGCTACCCAACCTGGGGTTTGGGACCCCTCCAAGGGGTTACACGATAAATCTGAGACGTTGCTGGATGATTAAAGGAATAGGAAAGAAAAATCTGCTACACAAAAATAGACAAATTTTTCCCCAAGTTTTCTTTCACCTCTCCTTTTTTCTTTTGAAATACTGAACAGATTTACCTCTTTATGCCTCTAACTAATATTGAATAAAGAAAAGAATATGAGAAGTTTGGAGGGAAAAACCACTCTCCAGTAGAACTGCTGGCAACTCAGGATTTTATTGATGCCGCTACCGCTTATCAGTATCGATACTTAACGACACTCTTATTGATACTCCTCCATTAGTTTGGTGGAGCGGCAAGAAATTGCTTTGCTCAGAAATTTCCAAACACTGAACATGTGACATATTGTCCAGTTAGGTCGCTAGTGTTACCCTTGTCTCACACAACAGTTGTTCTATACGAAGCATTAGCTGCACTTTCTTTTGCTTCACTACAGTTATCTCACTCGTCAGAGCGTTTCAACATGTACCTACGGTCTACTCGATGTAAACACAACGTAGTCATGCGATTCAATGAAACGCATTGTTAGCAGACCACTACATGTTGGGGAAGAAGTTAATTTAACTGTAGGCAAATGTGAAAATTCCTAACATTAAACAAATTAATGAATAATGTTCAAATACCAATAGCAGTACTGACTGCAGCAGGTGCCTATTGGTATTATGGTTCTGACCCAGTCAGGAACTAGTGCTAATTTAAGAACGATCCTTGATATGGGTCCGCAAGTAGCTTCCTTTTAAGGTGTTACAGACCAAAAAGGTTTCTTCTTGATTTGATTAACATGAAGTTTTAGGCAAAGGCTGCTGGTATGTGACAGAAAAGCAGAAAAAAAGTATGATCATGTCATAAATTCACATGCAGCTGCACAAAGGCAAGTCCAAATATATTCAAGTATGAGACAAGATGGAGACTATAAAGCCTTGACTGGTTTCAAAGTCCAAATAGGGGATTTATTCCTTTTAAATGACATAAAAACAAATCAAAACCTCATTCATGGAGCCCTGCACAGCTTGCAATGATTTTTTTAACCACTCTCTAGTGTTTACTCATATGCTTGTGATTTCTATTCCTTACAGACATCTATGAAATCGCAAACAGGGAAGGAAGAAATAAATGCTAAATTGCCAAAGATACAAAAAAAACCTTGTTATTTGTGTCTCACAGCTCCCAAAATGCCTTGTGAATAGCTCAACACCCTGTTGAAATGGAATTACAATGAAGACAGGGGCTCTGTGTGAACTTGACCTAAGCGGCAGCATTTAATGAGAACAAAACTCTCTAGGTGATCAATATGGTCTATCAATTCAAACTTTAAATGGAGTCTGCTCACCAGGCTCCCGTTCCATAAATCCACACATGGATTCAAAGGACTGATTTCAGACAAGAAACGATGTTGTTGGAAACTTGTGATGTGGGCGGATTCCCTCTGTTAGCCTCTCTAACAGGTCTCCACTAAAGGGAAATGTGTAAACTGTTTTATTGTAAAATGTGTGGAAAACATTATTTACATAAAACAAACGATGGGTTTCAAATTATCTGTGAATGACCCTCACTCTAAATCAGCGTGTTGGTATTGAAAAACCATCAGAATGTGTAGGAGAGTGCCGCAAACATGCAGCTCTGAGAGCCGTCAGTCAAGGCTGTCAGAGACGGCGAGGACGTGGTTGGAAGGAGAGGGCCGCTGTGTTGTGACTGCAGCTCGGAGTCTAAGGTCAACACTGAACTCCCAGCCACCCCCCTCCTCCCCCCCCATTTTCCATGAGAGCTCCACACGCAAGCCGGCGGGCCAACGATGTCCCCACTGACCGCTGTGATCTGTGGCCAAGTGGCGTCTCCCCCTGCCCGATCAGACCCAGCACCTCTTGTTCACTGGCCAACTGGCCTTCTTCCCTGCAAGCCGGGGCCAGGGCTCCTCCTGGTTCCGTATGTTCTGTGCTTTTTTTAGGCCGGTGATGGATGCCAGCCGTCCCTGGGCGCCCTCCGAAGCTGCACCAGAGAGGGGGATTAAACAGATTTCTCTTTTTTTT
>NTHP01000359.1:513578-532347 GCA_003416845.1 Oplegnathus fasciatus | reverse complement strand
TTTCAGAAAAGGGGATGGATGAGTGTAATCACCTATAATCTCAAATTCTAGGCCTCTTGATAATGAACCAGGGGCTGTTTCGGCCATTTGGATCAGCTCCCTGCAGTCACCTACTTAAACCATGAAAAGGACCTGTCATAACAGCCTAAAACTTGTGGAGAGGAAATGGAGTTTAGGTAGACGGGCACAGTTTTTCTAAGCTCTATTTTCTGCTCATGTGCGGCGCGCTGTCAAACCACGGCTCACTCCTAAGACTGAACGCTGAGGACCAAAGTCACTTCGGCCAACGAGCACTTGGCTATTGATCCTGGCTAAAATGGAAACCCTTAGGAAGTTAAGCTCTCATCCTACATGTAATGGGGAGGATAAAACGGCAGACTAGGACATGCACTCTCTCTAATCTTATGAAAACTAAGAAGTGGAGCAGCATTTTAATTTACTGGGCTAAGAAAGAAATAGGGAAGCATGCATCCCATGCTCCTTCAAACACGGGAAACAGCCACAAAAATGTCCCTTTAAAGCATGAGAATCTATCTATCAATCTATTGATCTGTCTATCAAAGGGATTAATGTGTGATTGTCCTACTCGATATAATGATATGCTGAGAGTGAAGGAGAGAGGAATGGATATAGATAGATAGATAGATAGATAGATGGATAGATAGATCGATGATGTACTGTTGCTATGTAGTGAAGACGTGACATCGTATTTTAAAGATGATTACCTTTGTCAAAATACATTGCAAGTGGTGGAAAGACAAAGATAGTATGAGCATTCATTTGAGTTAAAGACTCCCATACTGTCACAGATATCGATACCGCCAGACAGCCAGTGCACTGGGGGTGTGCTGGAAAATAAAATTCATGAAAGAAAGAATAGCAGAGAGAAAAGGTGTGAAAATTAAATGTCATTTCTTGACAGGGATGTCTGAGAATTAAGCTGGCAGTGAAGTGTGACAAAGTTGTTTGGTGACAAGGCAGGAGAAGACAATTGTCAACACTTCTTTCCTTCCAACAAGTGCTGGCACCCAAGAAGTGGGTGCAGAGCTAAGAGATGTAGCAGAGCTGGAGACAGCGAGCGAGAGAGAGAGAGAGGGGGAGAGGTGAATCATTGTTTGCGTGTGTGCATGATTACAGATGTTAGTGCTGGTGTGTGTCTTTGTAAAGTAAATATGTGAAGGATACATGACATTTCTCGAGCATTCTGTGTGAATTTCATTGCGTTTGCACGTCTTTCCTCCCACAGTTTAAAGACATGCGAGTCAAGACTGGAGAAACTAAATGAAGACATGAATGTATATATGTGTGACTGCACTCTATATACAGTATATCTGTCTGTACAGAATCACACACAACCAGTGTTTTTACCATTTTCATCTCAGATTTTGATGAAGATTGAAAATTGAGTTTAATTAAAATTAGATTCTCATTTGAAAATCATTTGACAGCTCACCCAACAGAATGAGGGCTGCATTACTGCAGTTTGTGACATTGGTGAGCTAAACAGAATTGTCTGTGATGAATGACAAATTTTTTTCCCAACCAGAAAAAACAACAGCATTGATCATTTGTTGAAATTCTTAAAGGAATAGTTTGACATTTTGAGAAATACGCTTATGCAAACTCTTGTTAAGAGTTAGATGAGAAGATTAACAGCACTCCCATGTTGGCACGCTAAAGTGGACGCTGCAGCCAGCGGCTGGTAGCTTAGCCTAAAGACTTGAAACAGCCAGCCTGGCTCTGTTTAAAGGTAAATAATCCATGTACCAGCACCTCTAAAAATTAACACGTTATATCTTGTTTGTTTAATACGTACAAAAAACAAGACAATTTATATCTTTTCAACAGATTAAACAAACAAAATATTCTAAGTAAATAAGGCATTTTGTTCAAATGTAGACAGAGCGAGGCTTTCCCCCTGTTTCCAGTCTTTATGCTAAGCTAAGCCTATTGGCTGCTGCCTGTAGCTTCGTATTTACCAGACAGACATCAGAGTGGTGTCGACCTTCTCATCTAATTCTCGGCAAGAAAGCGAATAAGCGTAATTCCCCAAATTTAGAACTATTTGTAAAGAATGATCCATGTTCCTGTTTTGTTGACAAGCAACTTATTGTGGTTGTGCAAATAATTCTCCCAAGAACAATGACAGCATTGGGTGTTGAAATGACCTGTTTCTGTTTTTTTCAATGCAAAGGCAGAAGTGGGTGATTTTGTCACACTGGCACAAAAAAGTAAGAAAAAAGTGAGGAAGTCGGGTGGATGCTTGAGCAGACAAAATCTTTGACTTTGACAGGAGACAGGGGTTTGCAAGTCACCTCTGACCAATGTATCTAGCAAAAGATGCTTTCTTTTATTATATTCAATATGGTGATCAGGCCCTTCTCACAACTTTTTTTCTTGCTTTTTAAAAAGCTGTTGGCAAGTTGAAGAGCCTGCTTTTGGAAAGACCTCCATCAGTTTTATGACCTTGGGTCCTGGGAGTAAATGTGTACCAGCATGCTCCCTCTCTTTCAAAGACATGCTAATGTGGACCTCAGTCCAAAAGCTTGATGTCAGTCTGTGCCATCTCTCCACATCTGATGCACATCTCATGATCATATCCCGAGTCCCTCTTTGATCAAAGTCCCCAGTAAGCAGCTAGTTTCACCATAATGGCCTCATTCGATTACAACGTGTAAAGTACTCCATTAGTTTCTCTGTTCATGAATCATTAAGTGCTGGTTATGATCAGCCAGCTTCATGATGAACTGCAGATTGAGGAAATGGAAACGGCAGGAGCTGCCTGAGGTCACAGGTGGATACAATATTCTTAAAGGCTAAATGAACAATCGCATATTAAGATAGTCTTTGAGGTCAGGTAGTGTGCGGAGTATGCAGAATCAACAACCGTTCGACCGTACAAAGAAATTTCATATCAAAACAAAGCAATTTAAGGCAGCTTATTTCATTTTAGATGCAGGAAATCCCTTGAGATAAAGATGAACACAGAAAAACAAATTAACTTTGTCAAACCACTCTCTTTCCTCTAGTGTCATGCTCCTTTTTCTACGCTTATGCACGGGAGAGAGAAGCACAGTGGTAAGTTTCTTTATTTATTCAGCAAAAGTTGCTTCAACAAAACAAAACCAAAGACAGTAAAAAATGTATTTATTGACACACATTTTTTTCCTTACTAGTTTTATTTCTTTTTATGCAGTTTTTTTGTGAAGCATAATGAATGAACTGTGTGCAAATGTGCTGTACGAATAAGGTCTGACATGACTTGTGTGCTGCTGTAAGATTGGATAAGCTTTGGTGCCACGTTGGCTGGAGATGTATCCATTTGTTTGTTCTGCGAGGGAGGGGCCGAAAGAATCAAGACATGGAGAAACAAAGTGGTTTGGATGATAAAGTTGGACTTCAAAAAAAGGTGACAGGAAAGAGGGCTAAGGGGAGACAGAAAAGAGACCCATAGAGAGGTGAAGATGTTACGAAGAGGGCGAAAGACGGTGGCAAGTAGAGTGAGTCACGGAGGAACAGACAGTGACTGTTATCCATAAGCCATGAGCAGTGCTTGGGAGAGTGAAATTGATGAGTTCATCTTCGTCTCATTATTGTCATGATGGATCAGATTGCTGACTTCCCTCAAAGGCGGCTTAATGACTCGTTGACACAAATCTGAATGACTGGCTTCACCGGTGGCGTCCATTAGTGTGCCACACAAAGCTCTCAGATGTGCTTAAACAAAATTGATAATTACCAAGAGCTTTCATCATTGTAATGAATGGCATCAATAAAGGGGCAATTCATATTGCATTTAATGCATTCAATCCTGCCACTAAGGATGCCCAGGCTGTTATGAAGTCCAGAGATGATTTTTAACTCTCATGTATCATTCCTTTGTTTTGATGCAGCAATGAATTATAATAATCCCCAATGACAAATACCGCAGAATAATCTGTAGAAACACAATAGTATGCAAGGTAAGGCCTTAACAAAATGAACTGACTGTGTCATTGGCTCTGTGTCTTTGATTGAGCTATTCTCACTGCCAGAACTCATGCAATACAGGCTATAATAACAAGGTGGCAATATTACCATAATTACAGCTCTTCCTTCTTGTCCAGCTCATCCCCTCTCTTCCTCTACACCCCCNNCCCCCCCCTCTGGTTTGTGTTGTTTCTTGCTGTTGTTAATGCTCAGCCTCTAATGGCCATGGCGTCTTCTCCGACAAGGCTTAAAAACGTTTGTCTGCCTCCTCCATCCCCTTACTTATTTAATAATGAGACCACACAAGGCAGTGTCTCTATTCATAATGGGGCAGCAGCGGAGCCATCTTGGTTGGCATACAAATCATAACGGGCCGAGGCAATACAGCAGAAGAGATCTAACTGAGAGATAAATTAGACCTCTGCTACTGATTGACTCAATAATCAGTTGAACTTAGTCCCTGTCAATATGAGAACTTGAGCTCTGCGAGTCTGTTAGAAGTAGCTGCCTCCTGCGCTTACACACTCCGCACGTATCTAAATATGGAGATCTGAAGGCATTGGCGTGTTTGTGCTGGTGTTGTTTCGACATCCTGATGGTTGTCGGTGGCTGTGACAAGCACGCTACAATGTTTATTTCTCTCTATTTGCGCTGGAGAGTTCAGGATCCCATGCCACCCTGTCTCATCTAAAAGAAAAACAACAAATCATTTCTCCCAGTTTGAAACAACAGACCGGCTGAGAGGTGGGTGGAGCGGGTTATATTTGCTTAAAGTATGATTTCAGCATGGTTGACTGACATGGAGTCACTCCTACAGGTCCCCGTGTTTCAACATACACACAAGATAAACAAATAAACATACTATGATCACACCGCTATATCACACTAATTACTTACTTGACTTTGTTCATCATGTATTTTCTGAGAGAATGTACAGATTGAATCACATTTTTCCTTTCTAGCACATGAAAAACCAATTTATTCTGTAGCTTTTACAGAAACAGAATTGTAATGGTTCACCCGCTCCTTATTGCATGCAGTCAAATGGGAGCCCTTCATATTTCACCCGCACGATCCCCAGAGTATCACGATTCGTGTTGACGATGTGAGGGGAGGCGGTGATAAACTGGAAAACAGGGACAACACTTAGTACGCAGGTGCTTGTATGAGCTTAACAAAAAGCCAAGGAAGGCCAGCAACTGTCTGTGGGGATTTAACCATGTTACAGCTTTGATGCATTTTAAATTGACCTCGAGCATACTTTGGAGACAAGGAGAGAGGGCAGAAACACACAAAGCAGACGATCAATTACTATTCTATAATTGGACAGGGCTTTAATGAGGCTGGCGGATGCAGCCTTGTGCACCTTTGTCAGCCGGAGTCACTGACGTGGGTGGCCCAATCAAAGCATGTCCTCATTAGCATATCTCTGCACATGCAACACTAGTCCTCAGAGTGACCAGCACTTCAAACAGGAGAGTTTCTTCTAGGATCCAATTTCCCAGTGATGACTGACCCCTACCCATTTTTGCGTTGCATAATAATTCAAAACTGACACAGTAACATATTTTATTCCTAAAGAGACAAAAAAAACCCAAGAGAAACTGAATATATTAAATAGAAAAATCATTGTATCATAGCTTTTAGAGGGAATATCAAAGCAGATGTTTAATTACACGCTGCAACAAAATGCTTATCTGTTCAATTTTTGGCTTTAAAGCATTTGTTTAACGCTGGCAGTGGGAGGTTGAAAGTAGCAGCAAGTGTTTTGATCTCATACATCTGCTCTAATGACCCACTCATCCCCTACATCAGGAATTAGAGCTGAGTCAGAGATGCAGAACACTGCAATGCAAAATCAAAACAACAAGGTTTGAACAATCCTTTGTGCCCGTTTACGTGTTCAACAGCTGGCGCTAAAATCTGCACCATGTGTGATGTTGGTATTTGATATTACTATCTCATATGTTTCATTGTCACACATTCATTTATTCATATGATTATGGTTTTAGTTTGCACTACTGCTTTATCTGTGTGTGTGTGTGTGTGTGTGTGGTGTAAGTGGGGGGTAGACTTGCACAGCTGTTTTTCTTTCCTGTGTGTGTGTCCATTTGTGTGTTTGGGGAGGGGTAGAGGCAGATGATGAGCATCTCTGGATGATGCATTGTTTTGCATCATCTTTGGTGTCTTATATGTCTTGTATATATGTTTACACCGCAGACCAAATTAATTTCCTACATGCATAATAAAGTTAATCTAGACTTGACTTGATTATATACCATCTCACTTCTCATCTCATACACACAAAGTAACGTAACTGTGTTAAATTATAATATATGGTGTTGACTGTATACCTTTTTACCTGAATCACAGGGGAAAATGGTAAAAAATAAAAATAAAACAGGTGGTAGCAGTAAAGAATTACATGAGGAACACCAGGAAGAAATACTTTCATTCTTTCTGCTTCTGTCTGACGCACACGAGCAGCTTTGATTGAAGGCTGTAATGACTTGGAAATGATGGAAATGGGTGCATAGGAAGTATACATACACTGTTTGACCATTTTAAAACATTAAGTGTATGTACATGCATCTAAAAAAATGGCAAAATACAGTACACTTAGCCCACGCTCAATGCACCGTTACTCTTGAGGACATATTTTGAGATAACTGTATATCACAGTCCAGCTGCTGGTGGTAATGCACCTTTACGCTGGTTTGCCAACCAACAAATATCAACTAACTTGAAGATAAAAACATTAATTAGGTCATGGCTTGATGATGTGTTGGATTCAGGCTGAATACAATTATATGCTCTGACATTAGAATCATTCTTCCTAATGTACACATTACCTACATGTATATGGTACTATATAATTAGAAGCAGTTTGAGGTTCAGACAGGAGGAGCCAAGGATCAAAAAAGCAACCCTGCAATTAATGGATTCCCTATCCCATAGTTATGAAAACTGCAATAATAATTACATTGCCAGAGTCATGAAATTAAATTTGAAAGAGTAGCATTGAAAAAGAAAGCATAGTGATGACAAATAAAGCTGGCCGATGTCTACCAATGCTGAAGAAATGTGATATAAAACGTCAAAACTATGTTTACTCTGCCTCAGAATTTTAAATTAAGATGAATTGGAGGTCAAACTTGTTCTGTGTTCTGGAAAGATAGAAACATTTAAACATCTGTGTTCTTCACATCCAAACACTCAGCTGTTTTGGCGGCACCTCAACAGATGGTTGTCACTTACTGTAAAATGGAAAATCTTTCCTTATTTAACTGTATCTGTATAAGATTTTTATTGATAAGAATATATCAAATGATGTTGTCACCATAATTACTTTTGTGGTTAAATGTATCATATACAGTAAGCTTTCTTCCTTTACTGAATTAAAGAAATACTTGCCTTCCCCAAACATTTTTTTATCACACAGAACCAGTCTGTCATAATAATATATCGTGGTTTTTTTATTTGTAGCTCTCCATGTAATGACTTTATTGTTTTACTCCTTCAGCTTCTGTTAGTTAATTAGTAATTTCAAATGAGCCAATGAAATTACTGTATTTGTTTTTAATGTGAAAATAAAAGAAAATCACCAAGCCTGTGTGACCATATATTTGCTTGAGCAACGGGTTGACCTCATCAACAAAGTGTGTCCTGAAAATCCTTCACTTACTAGCAATCTTAACAGGTACTTGTACACCATCTGCAATTAATGGAAATTCGTCATGCAAGTAGGCACTTGACTAGTTGGAAATACCACAAGTGTGGGTATTGGGATAGACCCCGAGACTCTCAGTTCACTGTATGATTCATCATGTACCTAGTGCCTGCAGAGCTCTCTGCATCAATACAAAGCAACTTGAAATGACTGCTCCCTGTTTTTACAATCAAAGTCAACATCCTGTGTTTTGTCTGTACAGCTGACGCCTCATTATGGTTAGATCACTTAAACCATAATGTTGTCTCCAGGAAGCAGCCAAGTATTCATGTTTATATAGCCTGAAACATAAAAATTGACATTTCAAAGTTTCCTGTCTCAAAAGTTACAAGACAGGATATGGAAGTAACATATGGTCGTATGAGAAAGTGTGTACTCAATTAAATATAGGAGGGATATTTGAGCCTATTCACTGCAGTTCTTTTAAAGCCTGTCAACTTGCTTTGCATGTATTTAAAAAAGCTGAATTCTTGGATAGATCCGATTGTAAGCTGAACGGTTTCACATCACATCTATTTGGTGTTCTTTTGACTATCAACATATAAACTAAAATCTATTTGTGTTGTTAGTGAAAAACAAAAGACACATTAGTGTGGATACAAGTTCGGTCTTCATCTACTCAAGTTCCACTCTGTGTCACAGTTCACAAGTGGTGCTTCATTCTCTTTTTAGTTTTTTTGTTGTTTTATTGTCAGAAGTGATCAACCTCTGAACAGAATATAGAAAATGGCATCAGCCAGCGCAACCCTGTTTAATAGAATTTATGTTGATGTGATACTAATTCTCCAGTCGGGTGCCATTAAACCATTTAAGAAGATGACACAATGAGATAACACAAGTAAAAAAAACGCCAGTCAAATTTCTGTTCGTTCAATGTATTCATTTGAATACCATTACAGTCTTCTCACCGCTCCACACAGATCTGATGTTATTGTCTGCTGCTATTTTTTGTCTCCTCAGTGGAGCAGCAGCTTCAGTCGATGTTTAAGTCACATGCGTCATGCTTCATGTATGTCATGATTAATTCTTTAAGTCTGTTTCCATTGCACTTCTTGCTTTTATCAGTACACCAACTGTTCCACCTCAGCCAAGCTTAAAAACTTTTTTTGTGATATTGTGGGGTTTTTTTGTTTATGTTGACGTTTCCACTCGGTTTTTATGCTCAAATTCACATAAAAACAGGTGGGTAGACATGCACATTTGTAGCCTAAACCTAACCACCTGCAGGACTCAGGATGTGAACCCCACTCTCCTGTGTCAAAGCTCACCATCCACCCCTACCACCCCAAGCACTTCCTACGCTGCAAAAAATGTAGCCTGTCAACGCAATCCTGGCAGCGATTACATTTCCCATTACAACCCAACTGGGAAAACAAATTAGTATCATGTGAACCTATTTTATTGGAGACAGGATTGGAGAGAAACACTTCACTAGTGATGCTTCATCCCTTTTTTTTAATGATATTGAGCAAGCCCAAGCATTTGGCATCAGCCAGTGTCACTTACAATGGTCTATATGGGCAGCACTCACATAAAATTTACCCCCTTGCTTCCGTCAGCCACTAATGGGTTTGGACAAGGATATTTTCAATGTTTGACAGGGGAGTTAAAGTACACAGAATGCAGAATCAAGAAAAGGAACAGAGTGAATAAATGCAAATCTCCTTCTTGGTTAGCCCAACTAGACAAAGCCAAGCCCCCTACAAATCTTAACCCAATCTTCCGTTGAACAAAAGTGGTAATCCTTTATTTATTAATAAAATCAAATTGAGCAAATGAGACTTTTGGTTGCTGTCTTGTCTATTATGCTGAAACTTGAAACCGTGGAATTCCTTTCAGACAAATTGAAGCCACGTCTCCATGCACGCTGGACATTTTATGGTAGGTTTAGCAGGGAAATCTCAAAGGCTCATTAGATGTCTTCTGGCTGAGCTTGGCAGCTAAAGGGTATCTGCAATTCTTATCTGAAGTGCCAGGCTCCACTCAAATAAGACAAGAGCTATTATGAAACTAGGCCTCGCAAAACTTTAAGAGACATGGTACCCAAGGAAGAGGAATGTTTAATGTCATTGTCATATTGGGGGACAGAGGTCCCCGTGACGATGCCTCCAGCCCCGGAGCGTTGTAGCCCCATCTCCAGTTAAACTGATAGGCCACATCATTACCAGGCTTCCACACCACTGTGGATAGAGGGACAGGCAGGTACCAACAGCGAGGAAAGGAAAGAGCTCAGTGTAGCTGCTGGGGCTCAGCTGCCCACATATGCAATTCAAATGCAGAGGCTGGTGTGCTGCGACAGGGCTGTGCCGGACCAGGTACATCTGTATCTCTTCCGGCTCAATGTGGAGGAGGTGGTGAGTGACAGCAGGTGGGGATGCAGCCCAATTAGAGCAGGGCTGTTGGAGGATGATGAATGGGGCTGGCTTAGAGAGCCTAGGAGAAACATAGGCATAGGCAGGCTCGAGATGCCCACAGCTGTCTCACTGAATGAGTATAAACATGCTGAGGGGCTCCTCCATACAGAATAATGCAGCCAGCATCCACAGGCTTGTGTGTGCACTCCTGTTTCTTTCCACCACTCTTTCTCAGGCTTTGACAGTTATGAGCTCACCTCCTTGACTGGCATGGCTTTGATCTAAATTTAGAGAATCATGCAGCTTGACACTCAACCCCCCTGTAAATCTATGTAGTGGCGAAAGTATACACGGTGCACTGTACAAAATGCAGCTTTGTGTATGAGAGTGGAATTGTTATCTTTGTGTAGAGTGAAGGCTATTGTGTGAAGCGTGAGCACAGCCACATCACCTGTTGCTAGGGGATATAATCATGCTGCCACTGCAATGTTGAGCTGTCATGATGTACTTAAAAATGGAGTCTTAGATTTAGTAAGGGCAGTTTTACCCACAAAGGGTTAGCATTTATAATTCATATCCATATAGGAAATAGTCTAACTGCAATTCAATGCACAAATTCTACTTTTGAATATTGATGTAGCCTTTTTTCGAGAAGTGTTCCATTTTATATAAAGAAATAGAGAATTTCATATGGACAAGTAGATGTATAATATACTGTAAAAGGCAAAAGTCACAGATACATCACTGTATTTGCTACAGGAATCACTGTACTGGTGTCAGGAGTAAGTCTTTGACAAGAAATGTGAATCAGACTTTATAACTTGTGCTGATTGGTGAGCTCGGGCACACCTGCAGGGAAGGGAATATCTTCCAAACCTTTGTGAAAGAGATTAGTAGAGGTTTATAATTCAATTTCATTACTGTATGAAATAGGAGGAGACTTCTTGCAGGCCACCTGTCTACTCCTGTCTTTCTGTGTCATTACCTTAATCTCCTGGAGTTAGGGGGGAAAGGCGCTTAGCTCCCCTTCTCCTCTATAATGTAGGGTTGGTTCAACAATGTCTTTGAAAGTTAATTATATAAACGTCTTGTTTGCGCACTGTGAGAAAGATATTGGCGGGGTTTGTGCAAAGGGAGAGCATAATGCAGCACAGCAGTGCTTGAGATAAAGAGCATACATTTCACCTGTAAATTCCCTCATGAGTTACCTCGCCTTGCATCAGTTAGTGGGTGAGGGTGAATGAGCAAGGCGATCGAAGAGCAGATACAGTAGATTAAGAAAGATAAACAGCGTTAGATGACTGTAAGAGAGGAAGGAAGAGGAGGAGAAGGGTGAGATAGGGCATAAACTGAGGAGAGCGAGCACATAAATGAAAGGGAGAGGGAGAGAGACGTTATGATAATGTGCTGTATTGGTGAATAAATTTGTCTTATTGCACCATCTGCCACAGAAACTAACCCTTATCATAATCAATGGTAATCCATGGCTTGAATGAAACAAAGAAAATCATTACCATACTGTACATGGATAGCCTCCACTGTATAGCCAGTTCCATAAAGCAAAGCTAAGAAATGAGGGACGACGTGAAATTTACACTGCCCACATTCACCAAATGGCAAAAATGACACCATGCAAGGATGTGTAAACCCAATAGTCCCTCAGTTTCACAACAACAAATCATCTAAAGACCTGCCAAGCTTACCAATTTAGCACCAATATGTACCATGAAAGAATAAAACCCTATTTCATTTTTTTAAAATTTTGCATAGAAAATGAGCCAACAACCCAGCAGCACAGGCATGAATGGCACAGACGGACTTAGATACACAGAAACACACTGAAATGTCATAACTAATAATACTATTAACAAGGACACAATAGCAACTAAAACATTCAGCAAAGAACAAACATATGCTAAAATATGACAGAAAGCTAGCAAGCCATAGCACGTGTTTGTCAGATATTTTCTGATTAAATGGAGATGCAGGGCTGTCATGCCAGACAGAGAATAATACAAGCACTCTCAATCTGGACTCGTACACCTTTCAATTACCTGATTCATAACTGTACCACAACTGCACATTATACTTGCATTTAAATTTGCACTATTTGCACTACGTTCACCTGACTTGGTTTTACTTGCCTACCACTGCACAAAGATTATTGTTGTTGAAGTATTTGACAGTTTTTTGCTCATTATTTTTGTCTTTTTTGCTCCAAGCTGCTGGAACGGAACACTTTAATCATATTCAGTTAATCTGTTGATCATTGTTTGATTAATCGAGTAATTGTTTAACGGTGCAGTCAGCATTTCTAATCCAACACACTTTTTTGTCAAATTCAGCGAATATCTCCTCCTGGCTGGCTGTCCGTTCTGTGTGTACGCTGAAAAAAAATCCAGTGTTCGTACACAGCTCTGGCTCTGTAAATGGGAAACAAACAAAGTGGTTTGGACCGAGCCACACAACACTATTCCAGCCAGTCAGCAACAGGGGGCGTATGTGCTCGTGCACCGGACAGGAGAAAGGCAGTGGGAGCAAGGGGGACGGTAAATCTGGCACATGCTAACGTGTTCAACTTCACAACATAAGCACACTGTCAAGAAGGAGAGATGGCCGAGAAAAAGCCAAAGAGGAGAAGGTCACAAGAACGAAAATTGAAAAAGAAGTTCTATGATGACTTTCCAATGACTTTCCAATGGTGGAGAAACCTCCGAGAGTTGAACGGCATGAAGACGGATGCGGAGGTTGCTCTGTTTAACATTAGTTTTGCTATGTTTTACAGAACCAATAGGTCAGTATCACTGTATGGAGCTGGTGTCCTCAGCTTCTGCCGGCTACTCTCCCTCTTCCACATTCTCGCCCACGCGGAACGGAGCTACGCCATGATAGTAATGAAACGTACATAACATCGGAGATATTACCTTGCCAGCTTGTTTTAAAAATATTTTACTTGCTACATTCTCTCCACAGGCTGTCACTCTGATGAACAGTTACCACCAGTCACACAGTGTCAGGAACAATCCCTGCGCAATAACCCTGTGACACAAACATCCACTGTAAATAATATAATATATTCTCATTCTTTAAATACACACTGTTTTTTATCACGTAAATATTATCACAACACAAATCTATGCACACTGTGTATACTGTATATACTGTCATATCCACCTACCTCATGTATATAAAACTACCTGTTAAAGTAATCATTTAATCAATTTATTTCAGCACCAGTGCACTATTGTCTTACTGTTTACACTGTTGTTGTTTGTTATTCAGTGTGTATATATATATATATATATATAGGAGCACTGAAGGGAGGGGTGTATTTGTTTGGCTGTTGAGTTCAAATATCAACAATCTTTCTCCAGAATCACTGACTCCACCTTTAATCTATAAAACATCACAGAACGCCCACCACAAGTTCCTAGACCCCAAGGTGACATCTTCGAATGTTTTTTTTTGTGCGACCATCAGTCCAAATCCCAAGACCTTTAGTTTACAATGATATGAAAGAGAAAAAAGTTGCGAATCCTCACATTTGAGTAGCTGAAACCAGATAACAGTTGGGATTTTTGCTTGATAACTGACTTTGTGTTTATTTGTTTATCAAAATTGTTGCTGATTAATTTTCATCTATGACCACTACTTAACATCATGTTGACAGGCCACATTATGCCAGTTAACATTTTGCTTTACAGACAGGAGGACACCGTTTTCAGTGTGGAAAACGAACTGGTTTTAATAAGAGGTGTGATCATAATGTTAGGTGATTTCATCGAACAACAGGAAAGTAAATTTATAACAGCTCTAGTTCTAATTTATTGATCTTAAGACATGAACAGAGTTTCAATTCAACCTTTTGCTATAGTCAAGATTTTCACCTTGTAGAGGTGAAGGTTGGGGTCTCTAGGCTGACAGGGATAATCCCCCCTCCAAAATGTTTGTGTTCAAACACTAATCACCGCCCCCAGCATAATTGACTGATCCAAGTTTGGCTTGGGCTAATTTATGTGTGCAACACCAGGGAAGCTTAAAGACAATCCTGGGGTGTCATCTATGTGATAGATCTCTCCCTTCGTGCCCTTGTCGCTGCGTGAAGTCTCATATGTTTACATATCTAGATTTGACAGCCTTGGTGTTAAAATGCAGGCTTCAAGGCATTTCCATCAAATGGTCCCGCCCACACCTCGAAGCGCTGAACATACATGTCTTTGAATATTATGCGGAAAATTCTGCAATGGTCAACATCTGTGGTACCATAAATAATAAACCTTTTATCACAAACATGCAAACAAATATGCATGGCACTGCATGTACTTTGAGACATATACCATATTTATAGTTTAGATTGGGGATATTTCTGGGGAATTAACAGGGGTTAAATGAATGAAGTGTTCTGATTCTGCTATAAGCCTGATGTTTGGCTTTTGCTGTTATACTGTAACTATTTTCTATACTGAACAGGCATGTCAGGAATATACATTTGAGAGTGAACATGTCATGCACATGACATGAACATGTAAATTATATATTAAAGGCATCCATGCTGCAACTGCTCAGTTCATTCACATTTTATCCCTATTTACAGTAGTTTTCATATCTTAATACCTTTATAAAAGGTAAACAAAACATCTGTGATAAGGAATTAAATTTATGGTGATGTGATGATGAATGGTGGTGGTTTTATATCCTCTATTATGGATTAAATCATATTCTGTTCCCTCTATAAACCTTCTTTTAAAGGATTGTGAATAAAATTAGTAATTAATAACTATGGGCCATTATATAGTGTAATGATAATCACATGTCTATTATAATATAAAATCCATTCAAAATTTTTCCAATTGACCCTGGCACTGAAAGTCAGTATTTTTAGACAGAGGGAGCTGGGACAAGGAACAGCTTGTGCGGAATGTATGCAGTATGAATTTTTGCCTATATCTGTTTTTTTTTGGGGGNNGGGGGGGGGGGGTGGCTGGCCGATTAGGCCTGCCTTTAAAGAGTAAGGCTGGTAATCTTGGCTCAGCACCAAGCCCATTTATTCCTACTGAAGACGTGAGTCTTTGAAAACTGGTAGTGTTTTGGACAACAATGGAAGTCTATGGCACAGAAGACTAAGCTATTACAGGCTTTGGGAACACAGTAACTGGATCAATTGATTGTTTGTCTGGGTCTTTCCATTGGTTTTATTGACCAGTAAGAAAAATGTGTAGAATATCACTAGAGCATATCTGTCGTATATCCTATCTGATTCCTGTGTTTACACTCAAAGCAACCTGCATCTGAATACATTTCAGATATAGGCTTACCATATGAGCACAGCCAAATTGCCATCTGTACTGGCTGATGACAAGATGGAAATAATTCAAGCTGGAAGGTCAGCTGGGGTTGGGGTAAGGACTTGGAGATGGGTTCTGAATTTGGAGGGTCATCTGGAGGAGTGGCAGGGCTGTCAAACTCATGGCCAGGCACTGAGCACTTCTGCTCCTCCTTGTTATTTGGAAAACACCAAAGAGGGAAAGAAATCGACTTTTTCTCCCTACACAACGATGTCTCTGAGAAACTACGTTTATATACTACTAATTTGCAACAGCAATTTTTTTTATCAATATAATGAGGCAACGCAATTTTCTTTGCTATTTTTTGGGGGCCGTTTTTGTGCTTTTTATCAGATGATGACGACGATGGGGATGTTGTGGTCCATGGTCGGCGTCTTAACCCCTAACCTATGGGGATGCTACTTCTTTTAGTGACTATATCTGCCAAGTTGCAAAATGTTCATACAGAAGGTATCACCGTAAATCAACGTAAACACCATTACAGTAACACCTAAAGCATGATTAAACTTGTGAAAGGTTATGCTTAGGTATTTAAAACACTTAGTTAGGGTTAGGGAAGGATCATGCCTAAATATAGAAAAAGTCATAAATGACTGGCAGCATGAGACACAGCGTGTTTACTGTATTTATATTTAACTGAAACCACGATTTGTCCCTAATCTTAACCAACCTTTGTTGCCTAATTCTAACGACAGGTGGGACTTAGGAAGCAAAGCCTGCACTTGCCATCCCACCATCTACCATCCACCCGGACCACCTACCTACGACTTCTGTGGAGTTGACAAATGTAGCACTTCCTTCACTCAAAAATGAGTGAACAGAATCTGGGCACCAATTATGTTTCCCTCAAAACATATTTGGCAAAACAAATTAGTTGAGTAAATGTAATTTCTAAGAGACAGGGTTACCCAGCAGCTTTACATCAGTGGTAGAAAATGTTCATCTCAACAACAGCAGGCTATTCAGGAAGGCCAGACCTGCTAATGATTCTGTTTTTAAACGAGTGACTATGGTTTTTGGCAAATGCCCACACTACGTTTGGGAAATGCAAATGTGTGAACAGGCCTTTTATCTTGTTCATACGTTGTTAATACATATCTGATCTGGGAGCAGACACTGTATGTGTTGTGAACATATCTGATCTACGTGTGACAAAAGATCAAAAATTGGGTCCCTACCTGCTGGTGTGCAGGCATAGCTGTAGTTTTGGGATGTAATTAGTTGTCTGTGTGCTGTTTGTTTAGAAGTAAACATACTGCAAGATGGCTGCAAAGGTACCTTAGATATAAAGAGGACTGTGTCAAATTGCCTGCATCACCAGTTGTTAGCAGTAGCCACAGGCTCAGTTCTGTAGTCTGGGAGTACAAAAAACAATTACATCAGCTACTACTTTGAAAAATTCAAACCCTGAGCACAACACTGACCTGCCAGAAAATTGTTGTTTGGAGAATTAAATGAATTATGAAAGTGCAGAAAAACAATTTAGTCTTGCATATCCAGCTGCCGTTCTAATAAATCACTGCCACCCAAAAAGAACTAATTTGTGTTGTTGTACTGTGAGCATGATTGATGAGCATGCTCGGGGTTGCAGTAAAGGAGACACAGCTTAACAATGCTGCACTATATCTTTAAAAGTCAGAGAAAAAAAATCTTGTCTTTAATCTCTTCAACTGGCATCCATTATAAATATTGATGTACCCGTACCTTAATGTATGAACAGAATTCCTCCCGAGCAAAAGCCAAAAGCATTACTGCCTTTATTGTTTTTGTTGTTGGTTTTTCTTTGTTCAGCGAAACAAACATTTGACAAACGCTCCACCTTGAAATCATGTGTAGCAGCTGTCACTTGTGACTGTACAGTCTGAATTTATTCCAGTCAAGCAGTGTCTGTATTGCCACCCTGCTGATACTTCATTGTTGTTGACTACAATGAAAGCTAAACTTCTCTATTCCCCACTCATGCTTCTTCACACATGAGTGAGGGGCAGCTGCTTTTTTAAATATTACCTGCCAAAAAAGCCACCCCAGCTGAGATCATGTACTAATGATGTTGTGCATGGAGTGCATTAGCCTAGCTTGTGGTGTCACACCTTGTTATTATTTTCTATGCTGTGATATTTTATGTGTGTGCTTTGAAGTCAATTTGGCACATGCCCCCCAGTTCTTAAACCTTTTGTACACACCAAGAAAATTAACAGCATGGGCATTGTTGCATACTAACAACATACAATGCAAACAAATGTAAATGTTCATATGGCCTGCAAGCACGCACAGACGCTGTCTTTGCAACAGGGCCACAATGGTGGCCCTGAGTAGCACAGCCGTATTGTTGAGTAGGGGCAGATCTGACACCACAGACATCAAATTGATATTAATATCTATGAGAAGCCTTTACCTTTTGAGTTATCGCTCTAGCGGTCAAATGCCTTCCAGGGGCGAGGCATAGCTGAGAACATGAATGTTTAACAAGACTGCTGCATAGTTCACCTCAATGAAAGCCTCCAGCTCTGAGCTGAATTATTAACCACTGCAAGCCTGGTCCAAATTCCTACTGAGATTACATTTATAGGTCCACACTCAGCAAAGTGTTGAGGAACAATAGAAGTTGAAATGAAAGAAATTCCTAATGTAATTACACCCTCTACAAGTGACACAGGTGACAGGTTAGTTTGTAAAGAATGCAAATGGAACAAAAATACATCAAGTATAATAAGGGCGATCCAGACACCTGCTGCATATGGTACTTGTGAGTCATTATGGTTCAGTGATGGAAAAAGGAACAGGCAAATATTTACGGTATCAGTATAAGAGTCAAACAACATTTCATATTTATAGATCAAGTATGTCTCACTTTGTGCTTACACCCAGAGCAACAACAAGAGACAAAGATAGTTGTACCCATTCATTTTAAATGAGTTCTGAAAGACGAGGAGCAACAGAAAGTGCAGTGACAGACAGTGGGCAGAGACATCTCAGTGACTTGTCGACAGGAGAAAGTTGAGTTGAGTTCAACTTCATTGAAATGATCAGCGATGCGATCCAACAATTGAAGGGCAGGTGTGCTCACCTTTTGTTCTTCCACTGTAAAACTGTAAAAACGTATTTTGACTTTAGTTTCTATCACGTCGTTGCCATCAATTTCAAAATGTAAGAAAAGCTCATTATAGTCATTGCTGCTTTCCCTGAAGGATACAATGTGTCCCTGCTTATTTACAGGGATCTCACTAAAAAGAATAAATCATGGATTGAGGTATCTGGGGTCATAGGGATCCCTCGTGAGCTTTCCTAGAAGGTACTGCAACTTATTGATGAATATATTTGCAAAGAACATGGAAAATAATGTTAATAAAGTAAATACAGCCTAAACTAAT
>NTHP01000359.1:461130-513550 GCA_003416845.1 Oplegnathus fasciatus | reverse complement strand
AATACATATGCACATTACAGTGGTAACGTCAGAAGATTTACTCAAAATTGTTTTTGTATTTCACTGTAGAGTCCTACAGTAATACTATAAATATGATATATTTATACATTTATACATTTGTTCACATTTTCAGACATCACTTTTAATCCCACAAGAAAGAAAAAAGGCTTTTAGGACGAGGACTAAGCCCAGCGTTTGGCAAATGTAACTCTATCTCAGATAACGTTGAGCAGGACAAACAAAGTTACACTACAGTTGAATAGTATCCAGGATCAGCTTCCACACTCTGTAGAAATACTGTACAGTGGATGGGCTAGTCGAGAACCGGCCTTTTTTTAAATGTAATTTGTAACCCCACAAAATAATGTAGTTAGTTAATGATGTACTCCCTGGCCTTGGAAGTAACGCTTGGTTACCAGTGTAGGTACTTAAGTACTCATGCCACTTATTTTAGAGCAAATAAACACATTGTTTAATGAATTTGTTACACTTTTACTCTTGTACTTTAACTTCGGAAAGGCTAAAAAAGAAAAAGACACCACCTTTCAAACTCTTCAAATACCCTAGTCTTACAACCCCACTCAAGACGCTTCAGCATTTTTTGGCAGCACATAAGCCAAACATTTTTTTCTAGCTCCCAGGTTTGTTTCTGTGTTATGCAGTCCGCTACACATGCGCATTAGTGTTTCTCCCAGGGGATTTCTTTCACTACAGTACCACGAGTGGCCACTGGGATAGATTTGCTGCAGAGCTGAGTGGCGGCACCATATCCAGCTCTCTTGATACATCCATGGAAGAAATCCAAAGCTTGACAGCCCTGCCATGCCTAGTTATGGTTGCTAAGCTATGATTGGACAATGACTGTTTGGGTGAAGGGTTTAGCGAACAGTCATTTGGTACATGTAATGACAAATTCCCTGCTAGTGTTAACATACACCTAACACTGCAGTGTATTAATAAACAAGACCAAAACCTACTTTCAGTGAGATAAATACTTGATGGGATCTCTCTTTATTTTCCCTCTTCTTCCCCCACTGACACACACATACACACACACCTGCTACCATCTGCACAGACAGAGCATTGCAATCTTGTGGCATTCATAGTTTACCTGCAGCTCCACTGGAATTGCATTAAGAGTGGGACGGGGGGAGCCCATGCCACACATAATGAACAGAACTTGCACCATATGTAGCAGTTATGAAGTCCAGATTAGAATGGGCAAACCAGGAGCTGGCCTGATTGGCAGCTGCATTGATAAACAGCTCTCTAATAGGCTGTGGATAGGAACATCCCATCCATGACTGACTCTGACAGCTATCCTGCTCTGCTTCAAAGCAACGCATCCACTCTCCTCACTCTAGCACCAGGCCTCATTTTCACCAACTGCCTCAGAAAAAAGACATGGATGGCAGCCATCTCAACCTCCAAACCAACCACAACATCCACCCACTTTCTCTGGTACAATACATATACTGTAGTAAAACCGTTGTCTGTTACCACTTAGAGTTACCCTCACATGGTAAATGCGATAATTGCTCGATCTGTCTGAGAAGAGATAGTAATGAATGCCACATGTAACCTCCGTTGGCTCGGAAAAGCTTGGGTAGAGTGGCTTCTTTTGTGGGAGAGGGCAGTGAGGTGATGCGGAGTGAGAGGCTAGTGCGGTACGGTAAGAAATCAAATACACAGACATGTTGTTCATAAACCACACATGCTCGGCGTGGTACACTGCTGGAAGCACCTTGTAGTGAAGCCTGAAATACAGTCAGCCTCCCCAGGCGCTGGTACAAGTGAGATATGTTAGTGGCTGGCCTTCTCCATCAAACAGCAGCATATAAAGTACTGCACTGTACACCCATGTGCTATATATTGCCAAAAGGGATTGCGCTGCTTTAGAAATATTCATGGCAAAGAAAGATACATGCATTGCAGACTGTATTGTTGTCTTCACTGTTAGGGTGATGTATAAGGACTGGGTTTGGGTTACAGCACTCTGTAATGATGGAATGATGAATGTTTTAATGAGCATCAACAACACTATACTATGTATATTTATTATATAAAAGAAAGGTATAACTTGTCTTCACATTATCACATGTGAGACTTGAAAAAATGATCATTGCGTCTGATGACTAGCTGCTGGCGCATGTGCTGCACAAGAGCTTAATAATGGCAGTTATTGAGGGGTAATATATATAATATATGATATAAAAATTATCCAACTTGTTCTTTGCCTATAACGATTAGAGTAAGAGTACTAAAAACGAGAGTATCTCTAGTGACTGCACATCCTGTAGTCTACATGTTTCACCACACTACCAAAATATATTAATTAAAAAAATTCTAGACGAGTTTATTAATCAATTGTTTGATTGTCTAGTTAATTTGTCCACTCTGGTCTGGGATTTTGTTCAAGCTATACATTTACAAAATATAACCCATTGCAATATTGTGACAGTGCTATCTCTGTTTGAATTCTATGCAAATGCAAGGAGCAAAAATTCACAACTCATCACTCACATCATCCAATATTTTTGTGCTTGTGAAAACAACAAAACACGAGGAAAATATCTACAGTATGTTGTAAAAACAAGAAAATACTGACAGGGGTAATCTCTGTTCTGAGACCCAGAGTAGCACAGCCTAAATGTCAAAATATCCTCACTTGAACCAGTGTGTGCAACAGGGGTGAGCATTCGCACCTGTAGATATTAGTTTTGTTCCCTCACCTCACGTCTCACCTGCAGTCAATTTGCTTGGTTAGGCTATAGCTCACCTGCAGTCACATAGCTTGTAACAGAGTTGAGGAGGGGAAAAGGCTCCCTCAGTCAGGTGTTTTCCGGCAACAGGGTGGGTAAAATCCATGCCCTGCTCAATAAAATGTACTGAATTCTCAGAGTAAGGTCTGAATCTAAAGCCACGCATGAAAAACCACAACAACTGTGCAATTCTGTACTTGCTGAGAATCTGAGAGAATTTGGGGGCCTAGAGATGGAAACAACAGTGAAAATGTTGAGCAACTGCAAGCTAATAAGAAACACATTCTTGTATACGAGGTTACAAACAATGTTTGAGTCAGCTGTTTCACTAAGTAGTAGCTAGACAGACTTGAAAAACTTGCAGATAGTTCTCTGCAACTCTTGCAAAGAGTGGACAAACAAGAATTTTGTGAATAAATATTTATCTGATCATGAAAAGAGATCAGGTCAAGTGCATGGAGTTTGAATGGTTTTTCATACATCTTTAAGACATCTGGCCATTGAATCAGGGTGTGCTCGCTCTTCAGATTTTCCTCTGACGTGCAGCTTTCTGTTTTTGTTGTTGGCTGTTTTTTTTTTCATTGATAGAGTGGGCAGGTCAGGAGCATAGAGTAAAATGAGTACACACTTCGCCCAGCCGGCAGGTCACTGCCCAACTGGGAGCCCTTAAATGAGTGCAACCTTAGAAAGAACTGATGTTTGCTGAACCAAAAAAGCTGTGGTCACAGTAGTAAACAGAACACAAGGACTTTTTCTTGTAAGCTCTGAGATATCACAACCAAGAACCTGCTGCTGATGGTGCCTGTCAGTCTGGCAAGGTCATTTGACAAAGGCTTACGGAAGAATCAAACATCTCAGGTTTTGCAGTTTGAGGTGTTCTCAGCTACACGATATGTGTTCATCTTGTCACTATACCATTATGAAAGCACTTCTTCCTCTTTTGCCTTGTGTGCCACATGGCCCCTGTTAAATCAAAATGTAGAATAAATAGAAAGTGTGAAGGGAATGAGGCAATTTCTATAAACTTCACTTGTTAAAGACGAACCCTTGACTATTATTAGAGTTTTCATGCTGTGATTTTAATTGGGTTTCAATTAAATTCAGACCCACAAGCATTTTGCAAATAAAGTTAGGAACAGCCTAAATCAGTCCTTGGCTAGGAAAGGAGCAAGGACACAAATACAAACACATTCTCGTGTTTTGATGCACCAATCTTTTCCACGGTTTGAAAATGTTTTTGCAGCACCGATCACACAACCACACAGGACTAACAAATAGGATAATTAACTGAGTCTAGTAACTATGATACAACTTTTCAGGAGACATTTTAATGGGCGATTGACAGTCAGGTAGAGTCAAATACAGATGCTTACTTTTAACCGTCTGAAATCACATGACAATAAGCAATGGTGACTAAATTGTTGCTTAACTACTGCAGAGTTTGGTTTATAATTATACCACAGCTACTCTTTATTAGCATAATATGTTTTTAGGGGAAATGTAATGCTGCCAGATTGTCTTTGGTAAGGCAAGTGGTTGGAAATACATTCACCCTGACCTCCGCCTCCTTCCATTGACACTGAAAATTACCATTAGCTATACATAAATGACTAATGCAGAATAGTTGCATAATGCATGTAAATGTTGAATGTGATTTCAGTTGTACATTCTGTTGCCGTAGCGTCCACTGTCTAGATGGTAACCCTAGATTTGCGCAACTCCCGCTCATGCACACTTGATGCAGCGCAGTAGCACTTGACTCTGCACGCACTAGCAATGGCAGATATACCGGGAGCAATATTAATAATGTCTGTGTCTGAATTACTTTAAAGTACTTTACATATGTACTCTAAACACTTAACATCCTCTCAGACTATACATAAAGGCAATAGTAGGCTATATGGTTGCCCCATTGTGGTTGCCTCCCTTTACAACCTAGCTTAACTGTAATTCACCAGTTGCAGTTGGGCTGAAAGAAAACTGAGCGCCAGCTGTGTGAGACGATTTAACCATCGTGTGCAGTACCGGGAGGCTAGCAGGGGCGGGGTGTGTCCTGTCAGCTGCACCACACTCGTTTTAACTGTAGTTTTTATCGATTTTATCCAGTTAACTCCACTCTTATCACTCGACGGACACACGTCCGATCATTCTTAACCGTGATGCCACACACACAAAATCACCACCACGCACGCAGCTCTCCAGGACTCCCCTGACAGTAAGACCCACTTAAACTACATTGCAACCAGTATACGGAACAAAACAATGCTTCTCGTGATAAAGTTCCAAAATTTCAACTCTTCTCGTGGCTCCATGGTAACGGTACACAATGACAAACAACGTGCACAATGAAGAAACAACGTGTACAAATCTTGTGAGAGTTTCGCAAATCTAGGGTTACCATCTAGACACGACTGTTCAACTGTCATTGTTGCATCCACTATTTTGCAAATATTGACAGCCATCTCTTATCCACCCTCTAAATACCTTTGTTACCATTATCTGTAGATTTTCCATTTATTGTAGCTGTTTTTTAACTGTCCGTAATTGTAGATGGTAAGTTTGTTTTTTCTGCTGTTAGTTTAGCACTAACCAAGCTAGCTATTATTGTAGCTGTGTGAGGCCAGTTAAGCGCTGCGTCCTAAATCACATACTACATATCCAATATCTGTACTATCGCTCAACATACTTTTGTGTGAATAAACAGTAGAATGTATCTTTTCGGACACACTCAGCGCGTAGTTATGACATCACTTCCTGAGAGCCGGTTGGAGACACGTAACCATAGTAACCTGTGCCAACCTCACCTCTGCCGGCATCTGCAGTACCTGACAACAAGCATGATGAACCTCTTGAGTTTTCGCTTTTTCTTAAATTGAAGCGTTATGGACGTTACAGAGCTGCCTTGGTCGCTGTCCGCCATTGTCTGTTATTATTGTCTTCACTACTGCATTGCATTGTAGAATATTTATGCCGGCGTTGTGTCCAGGCTTGCATACTGTAATATTTCTGCAGAAATAGTTTGTACTTCACGTACTATTGGTTTTATACTGAAGTTTTGGGCATACTAAAAAATCTCACATACTGTTTGAGCGTACTAAATAGCATGTTAATATGGAATTTTGAATGCTAATACAAGTTTCTGGGTAAGTGTTAATTTGCTGTTGGGCTAACTGTTTGCTTATTATTTTACTCTGTCTTTAAAATGTTTACTAGATTAATTACTGTGTAAAAATGTTGTCCTTTAATTGGTGATATTTTGTTTCTTCCTGGCATGATGAATGTAACTAATTTGACAGTAAATCTATACTTTAGTGTGTTCTTGTTAATGTACAAATTCATTCTTTATAATACCTTCTGTGTGTATGGCATCTCATCTTTTTCTTATTGGTACTCATTATCATTGAATTTGTTGTGTTTTATCCAATATATTTTTCACAGCATCATAGTTTTCAGTATAAACTTCAAAGGCCAACTGCTGTCTTCAACCTTTATTGAATGTGTGTTTTGCTCACTACACAGCTGTGCACCTACTGTACATGCATAGGACATGAGGACAGAGGAATGTTAGTGCTTACATTTTCTCGGTTAGCTATCTTTCCTTTTTACCTGTTTGTAATGAATACCTAGAATAAATTTGGCAGGTTTGGCACCTTCTGCGTTCTATGTTACGCTGTTATGCTGCTATTTTCTAAGAGCTTTGCATTTGTGTTTGTGCACTGTTTAAATAATACAGTAACAATTTGGAAAAAAAATATTTTGATTGCCACATTGCGTGATCACAGATGGTATCAGTTTTTCTTTTGTACATTTGCTGAATAATTCACCAGTGTTTTAGTGCATTGTCTCCAAAGATGATTGTACAAGACACCATGTTCTTGAAAAAACAACGTTCTCATTCTTTGACTGACTACAGAGTAATTCTGTCTGTGTCACAGTTTTAGTAGTACACAGTTAAAGCAGGGGAAAATTTGGACTGTGTCATATGTTCCAACATGTCCGTCTACAGCCCAAATAGAGGGGAATATATAGTAAATGTCATCTTGCATGTGAAGAGGATACTTTTTCTGTCTTGTCATCGAAGAATATGCGGTCGATCAAATAGATTGTCATTTATTCCTGTTATAAAAACTTCCATCACAGGTATGCACACAGATTTAATCTGATTTTGCTCATCACTATGCTTAGATTTAGTCCATCAGCTATTCTCCAAATGTCTGACATTCATATCCGTATCCATTTGACAGGTTTGAAGGAAGAAGAAAAAAAAACTTTTTTGATGATAATCAAGGGTGAGTATAAGACAGCAAATTTTTGGATTCTGGACATCCTTGAATTATTCCACTTGTGCATATTCAAGGCTAAATAGCTCAATGAGGGCTGACATGAAAAGCAGAGATAGAGGAAAGCGTGAGTTGCGATGCCGATACCTTAGTGCTGCAGGCCCCGAGGCCGCTGCTCTTCTGCCTTCCAGTGGGAGGCAGATAAAGTCATCATTAGAAAAGGCTTGAGAGAAAGAGAGAGTCGGAATCAAACAGCGAGAGAGAGGGAGAGAGAGAGAGAGAGAAATAACAGGTTTCAACTCAACTCCCTGCTCTCACTGATTCTCTTTGAACTCACAGCCAATTTTGCATGCTTGCGCAGACCTACGCCTCTAAGCCAGAAGAGCCCAGCGCTTCCGACATCTAACCCCTGTGCTCAACCTGTGGAGCCGACTCCCGCTCACTGCCTCGACTGCCTGCTTCAGAACAAGGGCCAAAGTTGAAGAAGAGAAGTTGACACACCCCTTAGCTCCAGTAATCACCTGTGGCATATGCTTCTTTTTCTCTACTGCCTGTGTGAAACAGTTTTAGCCTGAAGATAAGCGGTTTTACAACAGTAAGCGCAGCAAAGCACACTTTGACGAAATGTGTTGAATGGCAAGAGGGAATGCCCAAGGGTTTTTAATACTGAAGCCAAGCCAACCAATAGTTTGCATTTTATTTCCTACACAGACATTATGAGCACAATAATTTATGTTATTGTTTTGCTGACAGACTGATTCCTTTAGTGTTCGCTCTTTCAACAAGTTGGAGTTAAGTAGAAACTGTGAAAGATATCATGAAATACATTTCTCTATTAATTAATCTCCCTTTTCTATCATCTCTGGCAATTAATGTGATCAATGTTCTGCTGTCCACCATCTGTCTGAGTTTCTGTGTTGTGAATTTATAGTCATTCATTCGTTAACTGGCTTTTGTGTTATTTTAATGTGCTAGTGTTTTACTGTGTGTGACTATTTGTTAGTACAATAATTGTACAGTGTACAGTGTATTCAGTACATATTACAGTCAATGTTTCTCAGTTCTCAGTTTTGTATTTTATTCTATTTTATATTTTATTAGTCTATTTTAATTATTGTATAGAATTTGGCCTTTAATTGTATTTTATTATACTGTATATTCTCAGTTTAAATACACACTGTTCTTTATCATGTAAATATCATCACTCAAACACAAATCTGTGCACGCTGTGTATACTGTCATATCCACCTACCTCATATATATAAAGCTACCTGTTACAGTAATCGTATTTATTTCAGCAGCCTTTGCATTCTGCACCACTGCACTATTGTCTTACTGTCTACATCTGTTATTGTTGTTCATATATTTGTGTGTATATATAAATATATATATATATATATGTATATATATATAATACAGTATATATAGACTTTTTTATATATATTTATATCTGTACATAGTAGTTTAATATTTAAATTTACCTTTTCAAGCATGTTGTCCTTGTTTTAAGCTGTATGTATGTCTATTTCTGTGTATGTACACTGAGAGCAACGTGAAAACCGGAGTCAGATCCCTTGTATGTGTACACATACTTGGCCAGTACAGCTGATTCTGATTCTGACGCTGATTGTTTCTCACCTACCTGATTTGTTTTTCTGATTTATGAGAAGCAGCTACTGTAACACTGCAATTTTCTTTTAGGATTAATAAAATACTACATCTATCTACAATATCTATGAATATGAATGTTGTGTGAGATTCATCTGAAATAGATTTCCCTTTGAAATATAGAAAGCTACAGATGTAAGACCAGCAAACCCTACCAGAACATCAATATTTTTAATGTCAGATTTAAAGTCAAATGTGCCACACGCCCATCCACCACCCCAACCTCCATGCTCTTACTTTCTGCCTCGCTACATAAAGATTAGACTACTTCCTGCATCTGAACGTTCGCATTGGACACAAAATCATGAGGTGCTGGATGTCCGATACGAACATAATTAATATGGAAACTGGGCTGTTGTAGCAGTATCTCACTGCAGAGAATATACAGACATGTGTCTATATTATACAGTGTAAGTTATACAACAACATATAACCTGACCCTCCTTGACAGTCTACACTTGTGTGCCTCGTCAGCCCAGTCCAGGTTCTTGGGGAACCATAACTGCTCTCCATCAGACTCCTACCGCCTCCTCTTTCTTGCCTTCACAGATGTATCCCACAAGAGAGGAATGAGGAGGCAATCCTGGAGGTGGCATTTCCCAGAGCTGGATCTCAAATTAGAGGAGTTGAGCGTGAACAAGAGAGGTGACAGCACAGATCCTTGAGTCATCCCTTGGTAAGTCTTAACACTGCTCCAAAGCCAAACGCAATGCTGCCTGTTTGAGAGGGAGTCATTTATTCCATGGTTGAGGGCTATGTTCATACTGAATGCCTTTTGTGCTCTGTTCTGATTTAATGCTCAGATCCTGTTTTGGTTTATGTGGTTGTTACACTGATCACATTATTCTCAATATCTGATATCAGCCTCATGAGGTCACACACAAGAACAACACCATGGACCAAACACCCGTGATGTTCATGCAGATTTACATACACATAAAACACAAGAAGCACATTGAGTAAAGTCATTCTGGGGCCATGCAGCATTCATTTTGGTGCCTCTTTGATTTAGCTTGTGCTGCAGTCTTTTGACAAAAACATACATTAGTTTTAGTCACACTTTAGTCATTTACTTATTCTTAGTTTCAATCTAATTATATCAACAAAAATGAAAGATACTAGCTAAAACTTTTAGCATATTTGATGAGCAGTCACTATGGTTACAGGTGTTCTTGTCTGTAATACAGTAGACGCACCCTCCGTCATAAATACTGTAACTCTGGCTGTTTGAAAATAGACAGTCTCTGTTGAAGCAAAACTACTCCTTTAGCGAACATATAGAGGAATATTTAAATGGCTGACAGCCTACATCAATCTTGCACTCATCGTTGCTGATAGCCTATAAACACAAAAGATAGTTAAGTGAAAGTGTTGCTAATGTTCCACATCCACATTCTTGATAATGTTCCATTTACTACAGCTTACCCTTTTATAAATCTGTTCAGTGTTACCAGCAGAAACCTAATCTTGCTGAAGTGCAAGATGCTGCTTATTAATGCAACAGGTCAAGCAGCTAAATTTGCTGATGAAAGTTGCAATAAATTTCATCATAGGTTTTGTTTTTAAAGGTTACTGTTTGTTCAGTTGTGGTCTTGTTTCTGTCGTGGAAAAAATGTAATTGGCTAATATTTTTGACAGAAGTTAAATTTACAAAATTGACCATAAAATGTATCTCCAAAATCTCATATGGCTGTGCACAAAATACCATCTAACTCATTGTGAAACTGACATAACGCCTCTTTTATTTGAGTTCCACTCTCATTAAGGTTTGTTTTAAAGATCTTAACTTTATATTGACACACTATTATTTTTTCATCGTTATTCTTCTTTAAAAACACACGAGAGTCTCAGAGGAGGAGGAAAAAAAACAGACCAGCTTTCACCTGCAGTGTTAATTCAGCGCAAGACAGGCAGGCCTGAGGTTGTTGAATCATACCTGTTGAGAAAGAGGTTTCACTCTTTTGATCCTTACCTATTTCTATTCACCATTCAGGAAGGGAGTCCATGCTTACAATTAGAATATAATTACTGTAACATACTGAGGGCTCAGTAGAAATGTGCACATACTCATTTGTACTAAAGGTGAAATGACGTAATTTTGTGTGCATGTTTCCTTGGGAATGGAAGTAAAGCACCTCAAGCTGCAGTATCTAAGAGATGTCAATGAGAAATATCATGCTCCTGAGTGCAAGATGACTCACCAAACCTTCAATGTGTTTGAAAGAAGACTGGACAGAAAACTGGGACCTGTTTCAGCACCAATGTACACTGAGAATAATTCTTCTGAATTTTTTGGCTCGAGCTCTATTTGTGCTATAGGTGCACCATTTTTCACTTGATATGGTCTTTAAGAGAACAGCCTTAGCAAATATTTTAGTTGCCGCGGCTGAGTTACTGCTGACTGTTGGCAAATCTCCACACATGAATCAGTTTAAGCTTGAATCCATGTACTTTCAAATTAAGTTACATGCCACCACTTTGTCTTTGCCTAAATCGATGCTATAAATTTGTGGGGTGCAATGGCAATCAAATGGCCACTGTTTTGATGTTAGGTAAGACAAAGTGACTTAATTTATATGCATTTAATACATTTTACATCATGAAGTATAAAAGAATCACAGGACAAGGTTTTTACCTAATGCTTATTTTCATTATTGATTAGTCTGGCAATTATTTAGTTAGTTTGGTCCAATAAATTTCAGATTAGTGAAAAATGTCTATCACAGTTTTCTTGAACCCAGGCTGACATATTTGAATTGCTGGTCTTGTCTGAACAATGGTCCAGAACCAAAAGATAATCAGTTTGCTATCATAGAATACTAAGAAAACCAGCAAATATTCACATTTTAGAGGCTGGAACCTGTACATTTTGGGCATTTTACCCTAAAAAAAATACTTCAAACAATTAATTGATTATTAAAATTGTTAAGATTGTAATCCGCTAATTATGTCAGTTCTACAGAACACTGGAATCATAATAACTAGATTTAGATGCTCTGCTTATGAACACATTGAGAGAGTTTTTTGAGTATTTGAGACTGAGACACTGATTTGATTTGAGTTGATTTCACATATAGCATTTAAGAAATTCAGAGTTACCTACTGTAAATGACACTTAGTGTAAGATAAGATCAGATCAGATAAGATTAATACAGTTTGTCCGTGTAACTTGCAAGGACAGCTAAATACATGAATAGCAGAGAGGGCCAGATTGTGGCCCAGATAAGTAATTAACATAACATTCTTAACGGACGAAAAAGCGTACTGTGTGGAATGCATTTGACTTTCTTTTCTGTCAAAGAAGGCAAACATCTGGAGTGCAGAACATCCACTCTGTGCTCTTTATGCACATCCACCCACATGTAGAGCATCTCCTTACTTTGCCAACGTTGTGTGTCATGAAAGAAAGCCTCTATTACAAATGGTTCTATTAAGTGCCCTCGATGGAGGATTTTTAAGTAGCCTTGTGGTAATGATGGCTCCCACCTTCTCTCTCTGCTCTCTTTCTCTCTCCCTCCTGCTTTTTCTCTCCTCTCTGTATTTCTTAGTTCCAACCGACCCTGAGAGTACTAGAACACACTTGTCTCCTCATCTCTTTTCAATGACAGAGAAAAGAAGATGACTTCTCTCTCTTATTCTACCCCTCACGCATATCTTAGGCACTTTTAAAAGGGGGCCTTCAGAATTTAGCAGGGCCGTTTTGCATTCAGCCAGGCCAGCTTATGGTAGGGATGAATGCAGATCAGCGCTTTCACTTGAGAATGTTTGATACATACAAAAATCCCTCGTAGAAATGATTATGGATTCTGGGGGAATCTTGGTCCCTGTTTGAATAGGGCGAGCTGTAGGCTGATTCCACTGCTAAGAAGAACAGAGGAGATCAGCCTTCATTGTCAGGCCTGACAAGATTAAGCCGACTCAAAAAGCTGATCAAACCGAGTGAGATTCTGCGTGGCGAGGCGAGAAGTGGTGGCATAGGTGGCTGCTCTGAGGTGTAAACAGAGTTCTGACATTGACAGGGGCACTTCATCTCACCCTGCAGGGCCAGACGGAGGCCGCACCCTCCCTTGCAGCACCACAACCACCTTGTGAGGAGACGCGATGACCATGAAATCCTTATCTCCCTCACTTCAGCACTAGCAGATATTGCTACACAGTGGCATGGCTGCTACCATAAAGTGACAGTCAGGTTTTATCTGTCTGTAGAGGGATGAATCAACTGGTTCTGTTTCCTTTTCTGCAAAAGTGATCATTATCTTTACCCTCATTATTCTGGTGGGCCTATATGTGTGTTTCCTGAGAAATTTCCCTCACCTCAGTTGGAGAGCTTTTTTTCTTTTTTTTGCTCTGTTAATAACTGTCGCCTGGTAATGAATGTGGTTATTAAAGGAACAGCTGTACAGAATGGTACAAACATAAATCGGAATTTCTGCTGGAGCAGACAAACCCATTTAATAGCACAACAGATAAATACATCTCATTTGAAATGTCACCTCGTGCACCCCTCACCCATCTTCAGTTATTCTGTTTTATGTGTGGTCTCTTATGACCAGCCATGCTAGTTGATTATAACATTAGAAGAGTTGCCTGCTCAGCAGTCAAAAGTATTACAGCCTCCACTACTGTAACAGCCATGTGTCTTCCTCTCGACATTTTCATCTCCTATGCAAATACAGACCCAATGGAGCCAGTAATCATTCATCAGGAAACTGTCTCCAAATGGTAACTGCTTCTGTCCTGCTCATTCATTATTCAACACCATGGACGGGTCAGGCGGCAAGAGGCTCCACCAGTACCACATACACAGTCAGCCTCATTCCTCTGTTTATCTCTCTCACTCGGAGTATTGAAATAAGGGAAAAGTCCAATGTTCACTTACTTAGCTCTCTGCTGAGTGTCAGAAGTGAGGCTGTGTAGCTTGGTTCGCTTCTCCGCCCCTGGTATTGATAAAACACCTTGCCCGCTGCTGATACTCCTGTTCATTACTGTGTTTAATGAGAAACTTCTGCATACACTGCACAGAACACACAGTGAGTGCGCATTTCGCAAATGAGAGGGAAATGTGTTTAGGAGGAGCCGCAGGCAGAGTCTCATCACGAATGTGACAGGCAATGTTACATGTAAGGAGCACCCCTCCTAAACAGGCCAATATACAAACACCTTAGTGGAAACTCAGTCATGTCTATAGTCTCTCTCCTGCTATCGTGTGCAGAGTTTAATTCAAATTACACACAGGTAGCCAAAACATCAAACTAACATGTTTAACCTAGCAAAGGAAGAAAAATTAGCTTCCTGGGACACAGCAGCACCATGCTACTGTGTCTTTCTGCTGTCTCGTCTTGATCCCTGCAGGAATTTTCTGTCTGTGTATTAATAACCACTTCAAAGCGAATACGCTCCCCTGAATGTGTTGTGCATGCATTTAGAGGTCTATCTTCCTCTGTTATGATCCCCCGCAGCAGACTACATGTAAACATACCAAAGGCAAACGCACGCCGACCTGCTGGCTGTAGTCTGTCGGCATGTAAGTCAACTGTCCGGGTTTTTAGTCTGATTTGTTTTCAAGCCAGAGCCCGTAGTTGTGATGGATGATTTCCATGCGCGGTATTCATCAAGACTGTCGAGTGGGTTACTTGTCGCCATTGAAATGAATGGAAAAGACTTGTTTGTATAATGCTATGAAACTATAGACTGGCAAAAATTTAGATTTACTTTGCTAATGGAACACATCCAGAAATATTAAATGCTTTCTGTCTTCAAGTTGGCTGATAAGTTAAATTTATGGTAGTTGACTTTTGCCCTTCGGCGACAACTTCAGCAGGGGATGCCAGGAGTTTTAGTTTTCAGCTGTGAGGGTTTTGTGAAGTTTATAGAAAGGACCAGGGTACATCCCCTCTAGTCTGTCATCATACTTAAGTGGAGCATTGTCTAGGCCCTGCAGCTCCCCCAGATAAAACTGCCGGTGGTGCAATTTCCCCAAGACCCCTCAGGGCCCATAATTCTCTTTGTAGGTTGTCTGACAATTTGCTAAGCAGTTGAGTCAGGGACACAGGAAGACTGAGAAGTGCTGCGGCTTACAGAGTCTTCACTGAACAAGAGGTTCTGCAGACAATTCTGCAAGGTTATGTGAACCATTTAACTTTCAAATTTCATATGTAGCAGGGGAAACGGAAATATCGAATTCTCATTCATGGCTAAGAGACACACCCAGCAGTGCACAGACATGCAAACACACAGGACGTTTATGAATTCAAATAACACAACATGGCGCGTTCTTTCAGGGAGCAAATATTTGTTTAGTGGTGATCATCAAAAGAAAAGGAAATCCAACAGATATGCAGCAGGAGCCTGAGGAGCCAGAAGGCAAAAGATGGAAAGGATTTTGAGTCCCACTCTATCTTGCACTGGTATTTTCTGGGCAACCCAGATTTAGTGCATCACATGCGTTAATCACCCTGCCAAGTGTAAAAATTGCACCAAAGGAGGGCGTTGGCTCTAAGCTAGAATGACATACATTCAGCACGCATGAGGCGCTCCGACTGATGTACTACTGTATGTGGAGGGAGCCAAGTCCTGTAATGATGCTCAGCGTTCCCATCCACTTGTCATGTTGCAGACATGATTATGAGGGAAGTTTTTTTTTTTTTTTTCAGGGTGTTTTTATCAAGCCATCTGTAATGCTGCAAAACTATCACTGTGCTGTTCACAAGGACACTAGTTAAACTGAAATGCTAAATTTATGCAAAAATCTGTTGTGCTGCCTGTAAAGAACTTTATATTTGCGGTGATTGTGTGTGCGTGTGTGTGTGTGTGTGTACAAGTGAGGGGAAGAGTAGGACAGCAAGAGACAGTCATAAAATCTTTTTCTTTCATATTTGTACAATTACCCATGGAAGTAAAATCATATTTCCAATCTTTTTCAAATTTTTCCCCTCACGGTAAACCATTCACAATCAACCTGTAATTGATTGTAAGAATGAAATTGCCTGTTACAATCTGGCATGGAATTGATGGAGGGATGGCATGAGGGAACTAAATAACAAATGAGAGGACAGGATGAAAGACACTGCTTTAATTCACCACAACTGATTTGATAATAAAAACTCGAGCCCATTTCACAGTATAGCCAATTATGTCTTCAGTGAGATCTGCCATCGCGGCTGTCAGAGGTTCATGCCTCACAGTCAACTCTGTGGCACATTCAAAACCAGTGTGTTGTCTGTCACTGACTGATGTATTTTGAAAATACCTTGACATATACGATTATGCAGATATTACACATAATTAAACAGCAAACTATAATTATATTTATACCTTAACTTATTATAACCTGCCAAAACATTTTAAGCCCTTCCCCACTTTGAAAACTTTTATTTTACACTGAGCTCTCTTGACTAATTTTGCAATGCAAAACACACAAGAGGGCTCCAAGGTGACATGAAGTATGAGTCAATTCTTCATGTGAAGGAAGTAATTAATTAGGATGTCAGATTCGGAGAGCATCCTTGCCTTCATTTTTCTTCTTAATTGGGGAATAATTTGGAATTTGGAGAGGCGGCAGATCACATGTAATGAAGATTGACACCTGTTATTTCTCCCTGTCTCCACCACCCACCACAGACTACGATTTATTAATGGCCGTGCCCTTCTGTAAGGTTACATACACGCTCTTCTTCTGAGCTTGCTGTGCAGCCACGAGGGTCGTGTCCCAATAGACAGCGACGATTGGTGGGCTGCTGGGCGCCACCCTTCAGGGCAGACCTGGCTGACAGAACAAGACTGCTCTCTCGGGCTTGACTGCTCATATCCCATGTAACAGCTGTCTCTCCCAGAGTGATGACTTCATTTTGACTGCAACGATCCCTCCTGGAAGGCTCCTCGACGGTATTGCCCCCCTGAAACCAATATCAGCGTTAACATATGTCAAAAGGTCAAATACGTGTGTTTTCACCTTTCACACAGCACACTTCAGCTATGATCAGCCCACCCAGAAATTAAAGCTGCTGCCTGGATGTGGAAGGAAGATTAATTGCCCTCTACAGTCTGGCTGTACTTAATCTCACGTCCTCAAAGTGTGGCTATGTGAGATTAGGTTGCACTAAGCCACTAAGCGCTTGGTGTACACACAGACAGGGACAAGTGCATGCACACATACTGTATGTAAAACATAAAACACACATGGCTATGTGGGTGGTTGCCCAAACAACAAATGCACATGTAAACGAATGCCACACAAAGGAACACACTCAGACACTTACACAGCTGCTAAACCAACCACCAAATGTCAATCTTCAATCCAGAGTAATTCACCAGAGACACAGACCCGTGCTGTGTTGTCACAGGACAGAGAATCTTAATCAAACCTGAGCTCTGTCAGTCTGCAGCTCACCTTTTTCCCCACACAAAACCTAATTAAATGAGAGAAGGTGGGAGGTGTGTGTGTGTGCGTGTGTGCATGTGTGCGTGTGTGCGTGGAGAGAGTTGCTTGTCTGAAACAAGAGCAACGGCTCCATGGAAAGCAAGACTAAATAATCATTGTTTGCGTGTAGCAGATTGGGCAGCTCGAAAGGGTTACGCATGAGTGGATTAAAAACGCCGGCACACATCCGTTTCCATACTCTAATCCTCTTAGTGCCCACTCCTAATACGTTTTTATATCTTTCCTATCTCTCGCTGAGGTGAAATATCAGATTAGTTGCCAGGCTTTGACTATATCTTATTACAACCTTATCTAACACTGAGGGGTTGCGAGCTTCCAGTTAGGCGGGGGCAGCCACGGTGCTGGGCACTGGCCTTGCTGCCTTTTGTTTAGAAAATGCAGAATTAGGGTTTTAGTGTTGCTATGGTCATTGAGATTAGTCTCTAAAATAGATTATTTGTCTATCATCCTTTGATTTGCTGATGTATTACACTCTTGTTTACAATGTAACGTCAGAAATCGCTTCCTCTCACCAGTGATGTGGCCGTTCAACATGAGTTAGTCTTGGTGAGTAAAGCAGGGAATGTGATGCAGATGTTGTGTGTGGTCGAGGGTAGTGAAAGTGAATCCAAGCCTTCCTGTTTGCATCTAGAGCCCACTGTGAGAAAAACAAAGTGTTCTGAGGACCCATCATGTGCAGGCATGATGTGTATTGACCCTGAAATGTTGAAACCCATTTGTGCGCACACATACACAACACACACAACCCATATAATAATCTGCACCTCATGTAAATACTGTAAACAAGTGGTCTGTCAACCTGAGACCTAAATTCAATTTATACACTGCCTCCAGCTGAACTAGATCTCATACTGCTAAAATCAATCATTTTCTTGCAAAAGTTAATGAAACATATGAGAACACAGGAGTTAAATCAATGAATGTGTTAAAACAGAGACTGGACATATTTCTCAACTATCTCCTGTAGCCAGGAAGAGCCACGGCATTGCAATTCACAGTATATGGACTTTCTGGCGTGATAATCTATAGGCTGTGAACTTAAACAGAAAGTTGTCAATTAGTTTTAAGCACGATGGTCAGCGGTACAGCTTGCATGCAAGTCGTCATTCACACCAAAGGTTATTAAGTGCACTTTAACCTTACGAAGTCCAGCTGGAACAATGCCTAATCAGGTCACCTTTACAGGGAACTTAATTCAAAGCTGCAAAAGAAAGACTATGCTGAGTCACTTTCCTGTTTGTTCTGTTGTACTTTAAATGTGGGATAGTAGACATGACCCCTCTGCCTCCCAGTGGCCATGAAAGTTATCAAGACCTTCTGCAGGGATGGTAAAATATCACACAGTAGCACATTCAGATGCTAAGTGAGTCTGTTGCTACATTCATGACATGTCAGGCGAATGGGAAGCATCCAGTTGTTACCACATAGGAGCGTTCCCACGTTACTCGAAAGTGGTTACTCACTTAGCTAGCCCTGTAGTCCCACCATATAAATGTGAAAGTAGCCTAAATTAGCAATTGTAATTAAATCTCATATTTCTAGTTGTTAATTAACACGTTAAACCAGATATAAACAAATTGTGCAGGCTATGTAGCTCCTTTTAAATGAACTGAATCAATTGTGTTAACATTCGATTCTATGTTGCTTTGCTAAAATGTTGGCACTGGTTTTCTTTCTAGCAAGTGGGAGACATCGCAGCTGTCATACTTAATAACACCTGGGAGGCCAATGTGACTGTTTTTCCCTCTCAGATGGTCAGTTTTTACAGTCAGTACAATGTGACATGAATGCACCGTGTACAGTGTGTGCCAGAAGTGTAAAGAAGTTGTCGCTGTAAGTGGTGGTCGCAAATGGTACAGGATGTTTTTAATGTTTTGTTAATTTTGTTCCTGCTTCGCTGTTATTGTTTCCTGTTATTTTCCAATTATTTCTTTATTGTTGCAATTTATAGAATCGATGTGGTGATTTTACTGTTTTCATTTCTTTTGCCATCATTTTATTCCTTTTTCCATGATATACTATGTATTTTTATATTGGCTTAACAACAAACTATTGAATGCATACCTCTGCCACCTACCAGTCAACTAACAAAACACTGTGAGTCACCCATTCACACTGATACAACGCCAAACAATGCACCTTTGACTTATATACTCTGCCTGCAGTGCTCATATACTCTGCCTGCAATGCAGTGCACTTTCATATCAGCATAGAGAAGGCACCAGTTAATCCACAGGGTTATGATAGTGAAAGTCCTTCTTTATCCACCTTAAGATGATCCTGCTTTTGCAGTCCTGTGCAGCCCAGATATCAGTCAAGAGCGAGGAGAGAAAAAGTACACGAGTATGCGTAGAATGTACATCCTGAGGTCTGCAAAGGGCCACGATGGCTCGCCCACAAACAGTGTGGGGTTGTTCCACCTTTGTGATCACTGAGAGACACAGCAGAGGAGGACCCAGGTTATAGCACTGACAGCGGTATAAACACATATTGATGAAAAAGTTTAACAGTGTAGCTGCAGCAGAGGCTGGAAGAAGCTGTTTCTAGCCTCTCTGTTGTGTGAATACACTTAAAAAGGTGGGAACTTGTAAGAAAAATAGTCCGTGTGTGTGTGTGATAGTTGTGGAGCGCATAATTTAAAGATAGCCTGTGGATGCAGTGAACGTGTTTGTTAGGCGTCAAGAATACACACAGTGTGTTTTAGGAACCTTTGAGAACCTTTAATCCAATGTTAATTTTTGAACTTGATTTTGATTTACTTTCAGTCTTTTGACAGAAATGTTCATCAGTTTCGGTTCAATCTTGAATTTTGTTAGTTCTAGTCTAGTTTTAGTCAACATAAACTAGACAGAGATTTTAGTTTAGTTTTCGGCAGTGACATTTTAGTCTGACTTTTATTGTGCATTTTTAGCATTAATCATGGAGTTTTCACATTCCCTCAGATGGCAACACAAAAGATAGCTGACTGAAAGTAACGTTAACGTTACATCGACATCCACAACACTTGATAATGTTAAGTTAGCTTACCTTTTTCATAAATGTTGGCGTGTGGCCTGAATGTTTTCATTGTTTCCTAGCTGTTTTGTTCCTGCATCTTGTCTAACTCTCAGTGGATTGTAGATGAATTTAGTCCATAAATACGTTTATTCCAAGAACCGTTAACGTCCGATAACACAACTGACAGACAGAACATTACTGAATGTTAGATGCTTCTTATTAGCCATAGTGCAGCAGGTAAAGCAGCTAAATCAACGATATTTGTTGGCAGCGGAGGATACCGTTTTACTAATCAGGAGCTAGACTACAGTGTGTGACTCCGTAGATGCACGCAGGTAGTTGAATAAGACTATGCATAAAAACAATCATTCATTGACAAAAAAATATGTTAGTTTTTGTTTTCAAAGGTTACTTTTTATTTAGGAAGTATTGTGTTCGTTGTGAAAAATAGATCGCCAATGGAAATTTTTGTCATAGTTTTTGTCAAAAAAATGAACACTGGGGTGTTCAAAAATGTCCCTTTGCAGGACATGCTTCTCTAATGTGCGATAAAACCCATCAACCACTCGAGTTAGAAAAGAAAAGAGAAATTACCAAATGCGAAGCACTGCTGCTCTATACCATATGAAATATCACAATTCTGAAATCCAGATTTACACAGTCTGTGCTCAGGTCTGAGTGAGTTTTACGTCCAGTGCTGCCATTCAGGGTTCACTTCCACAGTGCATTGATCCTGAACTATGTCTTGGAAAATAGCCAGTGCCCAGGGAGCAAGACGAAAACTGCTCCAGAGATGCCCCCCCCCTCCTTAAAGAACTGCTGACATAATCTGCATCTCTTGACTTGTATGGCTCCCATAAATTCAAATGCACGGTTGGTTAAAACACCTGAATGAGAAGGAACAACTCAAGTGGAATACAAATAGCGAGGCTTTACAACCAAATCATGGAGCGGTTTCCAGGGAAGCAGAGCACTTGAGTGTGGACATCTCTCTTGCTATCTCTTCCTTTCTCTCTCTCTCTATGTCTCTATCTCTGGCTGCAGCATGAGGCTAGCTATGGGGAAATTACCCATGAATGAAACAACTGTTGACACAAAGAGAATTATTTTTTTGCCCTTGCTCCACTGTACGGGCAGTGGATTATGAAATCCTGTGATCCATCCTCAGTCCTCAGGCCTCGGTAAACATTAGCTGACACATGGGGGAAAGGAATCCCCATAGCCTCGGGGCCAGATCGCCTCTTGCCAAAATAAGCAGCACCACCCCACTACATAGTAGGAGGGATAATGAAGCCAGGAGGTGCCAGAAAGAACAATTATCTTAAATATTCATGTATTAAGGACCTTAGCATGCCTTGAGGTCTTATAGAATAAAAGAGGAACTGAAGGAACATGTGGCTGAAATAGAAAGAGATATAGCATGTAACCTTGATATGTGCAACCTTTGGACTATCTCTACTACTACTAGACTACTAGAATGACTTCCTTTATGTAGGAGTGGTTGTAACCTAAAGTTTAAACAAGCTGAGTAGACAAGGGGTTCGTTTTAAATGACGAGCTGCTCACACCAAAAAAGAGTATCAGTTGTTTGTTCAAACTCCAAATACGACTTATGTTCACCTGACAAGGACTTCTAGGGGCAATGTGAATGATGGTCATTTCCTAACCTTCTCCAGGTTGTTATTTTAACCCAAACCACAACCACCAGACAATCACCCTTTCTCTAAAATTAATTATACATATATAAATCACTTTTCAAAGGCACTGACAAACACCATCACCCTGATGACAGGATCAGAAAATGCTCATATGGGTCATTTTGGAAAGCAGCGACAAGTGACCTGTTTTGTTGTTTAATGTAGCGAACTGTGGTTCAAGGTGTGAGTCTGTGTGTCTGTGTAAGTATAAAGCTGGTTGCTGTTAAAAAAACAAAACAATAATCGTTAAAAAGAGTATTTATGTATGTAATACCAGAAAGTTGAATTATCTTCTATTGAAATGCGTGCCATCATAGTCCATAAATATGTTTATTCCAAGAACCGTTAACGTCCGATAACACAACTGACAGACAGAACATTACTGAATGTTAGATGCTTCTTATTAGCCATAGTGCAGCAGGTAAAGCAGCTAAATCAACGATATTTGTTGGCAGCGGAGGATACCGTTTTACTAATCAGGAGCTAGACTACAGTGTGTGACTCCGTAGATGCACGCAGGTAGTTGAATAAGACTATGCATAAAAACAATCATTCATTGACAAAAAAATATGTTAGTTCTTGTTTTCAAAGGTTACTTTTTATTTAGGAAGTATTGTTTTTGTTGTGAAAAATAGATCGCCAATGGAAATGTTTGTGTGTATGTATGTATGTAATACCAGAAAGTTGAATTATCTTCTATTGAAATGCATGCAGAGAGCAACCAATCTGTATTAATAACCATATGAGCTCACACGTGATCTCCTACAACCTACAACTGAGCATTACCCCATAAAACCACAAAATGTAGCACCAGTACAGCTTACTGTTACAACATGTAGGAATCATACTGTACCATACTGCAGCTGACACTACTAATGCTCGGATCTCTCACTGTTTACCAATAGAGCATTGACCTCAGCACGTGACTGGCAACAGTGACCCAGTGCGCAGCTGACTAACACTGAGCCAATCGTTAGAATTAAAATGGATATAAATTAAATTTCTTAATTAATAAGTAAGTGAAAAATAATTTGATGATATTCTTTACTTGGAAATTCAAATGTTTTCTTCTGACCTGTAGGAGGTGCAGTTTGGTGTAAGTTCTCCCCCTTTGCACCCCCAGTAAGATGTTGATGCACTCCATCATCTTAGCTGAATACGAGAACATTTTCAGATTTAATCTTGAAATATGGCTTAATATTGTATTTTGAAATGCGACACCTGCTTTGTTGGCCTAAGCTTAGTTGGAGTCCAGTTTTACATACTGCCAGCTGTGTTCAAACATGTTGCTGTATTGAATTTCTGGTTAAAATGCATTAGATTAAAATAAACTTATTGTACTTTAAGGACTTCATGTTTACTGAATGGAGCTTCAATGTGAGTCAGTTTGTCACATTACTAATGCCCAGGGGAAGTGAAGAAAAGCATCAGAAGGCAAATCACACTCATCTCTCAGGTCTGGGCTTGGTTCCATTGGGCTTGGGTAAAGATTACAAACTCTTATGTGTTTATTTTGAAATGTTAAGGACCTCCAACTCTCCACAGATTAAAAACCAGTGTGTGATGTTAAAATACAATCTGCTTACCCCAGACCACTCCGTACCGCATGCACAATTAGTATATACTAAACAGCATGATATGCCTTTCATGTGCCATTTCCTTAATCCCACATTGCACAGAGGGATATGAGTCTCCCAAGGAAATCAATCTTCCTGTATCCCTGCGTTTTCTCTTACTCAGATATCTGCAAAAGGAACTGCCACCTTCCTGTAGCACCTTACACCACCTTTAACGCCAAAGGCTTTGAAGACAGCTAATTTCCATACTAATTTCTTTCTTTTCTCCCTCCCCTCACCGTAATTCCAGACCAGGCACGAGGCAAGAAGACATGTGTCGCTTGATCTAATGGCAGAGGACTAATTGCATTCTGGGATACATGCCTGGAATTCAGAATGTTCAACAAAAAAGCATGTTGTGCAAGCAGGCCACATACAACATCGGGACAATTAATAACCCTCCTTCGGGGGAGAAAATTTGGACTATCCAGCTTCCCAGGAGGCTGCACTGCTGCCTTTATTGATATCTGTGGCCAGATAGAGACAGGCCTGCCATCCCTAGGCAGCGTGACTCCAGTGGGGCTCCACTGTGACTGGACTGTTATGAGGCCAACTTAGCCAGCCTGCTCCAATCATAGGAGCACAAACAAGCCCCTAACCACACTGAATGCTAAGCCAGATCAGTCTCGGGGGTGGTTTGTCAGGTTTTGCAGGGATAACATAGCATGAGATTATTTTTTCTCTCTCTGTCTCTCTCTCTCTCTCTCTCTCTCTCTCTCTCTCTCTCTCACTCTCGCTGTCTCTCTCCCTCTATTTCTATCTCTGTGTCTGTTATTTTGAATTCGTGTCTCTCTGAGGAGGAGAATGCCTTTTTGACACATGCTGACACGCGCACACACTCGCATCCATACATAGTGGCATAGACACAAATACGCCTGTGTGCTTACACCCACACACACTCTCACCTCCTATCTCCCCGCGACACAAGCAGCCAAAGCGTTCGAGGTCTCCATTTATATAGTTCAGATGCGGTTCAGCGGTGAAATTAAGATGAGGTGTTGACAAGCTAATGTTGAAATAACAAGACCCACTAATTTGTGGCCAGCCTTATGGAGCCTGTGCCATGAAGTGCTGCTTGAGCCCAGTATTAAGGTGATGAAGTGTAACATTTTAAACTGGCAAAATCATAGGGCAAAGTCCTCATTACCATGAAGGCACTGGTGGCACATTATGAAAAGCAATAAACATGACCCCCCCTCATGCCACTGCATCTATCACGCAGACAACATGTGGGTGCCCGCAGGAGTGGCTGTGCTTACCCGCCTGGGGTTTGCTAACAACACTGTCATGGTCAGTGTAAAAGGGAATGTCATTTTCTTAACATAACCTAATTTTTCACCAGCAGGAAGTCAGCGTTTGTTAGAGCGATACTATAACCTTTTAAGTGGTATCACTAAGGTGTCTGTCTTAAATGAAAATGTGCACAGCTGTTTTGCTGTGTTTGGGATAGGCAGATAGAAAGAGGCAATGGCAGGCAGAGTGGATGGGTGCTGTGTGTGTTGTACAGAGGGAGGTTATCCTCTGTGAATATAAACTCGTTCTCTCATTTTACAGCACGCGGCCCGGTCAGGCTAGTCAGGATTTAGCAGTATTACCACGGCTAAATCAGCCACAGCTGCTCAAAAAAAAAAAAAANAAAAAATATTGGATATTAGATTAGATAGACAGATTAGAGAGGGAATAAAACCCCCAACAATATGTTTTCCTCTTCTTGGATCCCCAGGTTATGAACACAAAGATCAAACAAACACATTTACTTAAAACTGACATATGTCACCAGCTTTAAAACACAGCTAAGCATGGCCAAGCATGCACCAGTCCAAAAGCACAGCGAGCGGTGGTGACCATGATGTCTCCGTTCACTGCTTCACTCTGAGGGGGTGAAAGAGGTACACAGCCACACTAATTTGTCTTGACGAGAAAACAGCTGTAAACACCCCCAAGGGGGGGGCGACGAGATAAGCACCGTGTTGTGGAGATGGTATCAGATGGCAACAGTGTCCCACCCAGACTCCATACTACATTTTCAGGTGTTCTATCCACCATGTTGTGCCTATTAATCAGAGCTGACATTGAATAAACACAGCAACACAAAGGTAATTGACCGTACGCCAGGTGAACAGAAACTTCTGTGTTCACGGATCCCGTCTATTGTCTATTCAGAGCCTTGGGTTTGTGTGGCTTTTTTGTTTTTATTTTTTTGTTTCTTTAACAGCTCAGGCCTCCTAACAAAGACAACTGATTTTGTACGCCGGGGTAATTAGATCAAAAGGAAATCTCTGGCGCGGTATTGTGCCTGTGATTACACCCATTGTGCCTCATGCTATGGAAACGGGGAAGGAATGTTAAATATCGTGGTTTAAACAGTCGCGCACTCAAAAACAGGCAGCTCTGAAATCTGTAATAAATAGAGCAGACTCGGCCCAAAACGCTCTGACTCAAAGAGTATTTTTTTATCAGCTTGGGTTGCCTAAAGCATTCATAGCTACTGTAAAATGTTCGATTTCCCAATTCAGGAATGTTTAAAAGAATGCTGTTCGGAATGGGGTCCTTTTCAGAGGAAAATGAAATGTGTTCATTTGAGAGAAGTACTGCTGTAAATGGCAAATATCAAGAATGATGTGAGGCTCCAGACAATCTGTAAAGCATGTCCTCTCTTTAAAACGGAGCTCCTGCAGGCAGAGAAGAGAAAATCAATGAGTGAACCAACATTTTCTTATTATGTCCTGTACTTGATTATTTGATTGTCTCATTAATTGTGATAATGGTTTTATGTATTATGTTTTATGTTTTTATGTATTGTTTTGCACAGGACTATTAAATTATCTCCCATCATGTCTACATGATTTGTTTTACAGAAGAAAATCAGAAATTATAAGAGAAAAGATGATTAGGCAAATGGTCTATATTTCTCTCACATTAGACTTTTTTGACCTAATTTTATTGTACAGTAATTTCAACATGAAATTACACAAGTAGAATTTTAAATGACACACAATAAAGTGAATTGCTGATGTTCTAAAACTGTAATTCCACTTTGAAGAGAGTACTTTAACAAATAGCCATTTAGAGTTTGAATTGCTATTTATCATACAGACATTCAAAGAGAAACAGTGAGAGCACATTTGGCTCTAAACATGAGAGGACTGTACACAAAGTCTGTTAATTGCCATCTAACAGCATAAATAGCTAAACCAATTATGCACAAATAGAACAAGCTTCTCTTAAACATGTTTCATTTCAGAAGCAAATGGGTCATTGGGTTACTAATTATTAATTGTTTCAACATCAACAAACTGCATATTAAATCAATGCAGCTCTTGATGATCAGGAGCCCCACCAACCATGCAACTTCAAACAGCCACATTCAACAATTCTTTCATTCATTTGCATCTGTATGCATCAATGGCCCAATCCATTCGAATACGAGACCATCCTCATCCATTTCCTATGTCAGGCAAAGCAAGGCAAGAGCAGTAATTCCATTAAACCTGAGGGAGGCTATTCAGGAAAGCCTTTGACATTTCACTACAACACATCAGATTAAATTTGTGAAAATCGAAAGCAGCTCTCGTGCTGGTAAAAGATGACACAACAAGTGCACCAGCAGCCATGAGAAAAGTTAAAGTTTTGTTCTATGGTAATGCTCTGGCAGGAAAATAGAGGAAAACACAGCACCCAGAATAGGCACAAACACTAATACTTCCACTTTATTTCCACTCAGTGACTCACAGGGAAGTGACGGGGAGGAAAAGAAATGGTATTGAGTGGTATTAACACTGATTGAATGACACAAAGCCAAGCTGCACCCAATGTACTCTTTCTTCCTCAACTCAACCATGATGAAGGTCCCAGGCCAGTGCTTTGGGGAAATTAGGATTAAAAACAGGATTGAATTAAAAGTAGCACAGCAACAACCAACAAAACAACAAAAAAATAGTTGGTGAAAAGCAGGGAAAAAAAGCCAGTGTTGCTGTTGAATTGCACTCGCAGCCATATTGGTGAGCCCAGGAGACTCTGTGAACCCTCAGATGGATGGTGAGAGTTGATACTAATTGATGTATCATGGACAGGCACAGTGTGGAATAGAGTGGAGGGCGTATCGTCATTGACGAGAGGCTCATAGATTAAGCCTGTCAGTTCCCCTTCCTTTTTATGCCTCTGGCAAGGGATGCTCAAGAGGAATCAATTTTTTGAGAAGTTGTATGGATGAGGACCATAATAATAACGTCATCTTCCGCTCCAGCCAAAATAAGCGTGGCCTTCTTGCCCATTCAGAATCAATGCGCCGCTGTCTGTCTCTGCTGTCTTGTGCTAGCTCCTGTAAGTCCGTGTCTGTGCATGGGCTGAGTTCCAGTGCCGGGCAGGACATAGGGGTGATAATGCCAGCATCTGTCAGAAGAGCTTAGATATTCCTTTCCAAGCAAGCAGCAGGGACAGACTACAGACGTGTGCCATTCCTTGGCAGCAGAGAAAAAAATGATATGAAATAAAATCAGTCATTCTCTGTGTACTTTCAACTGCACTGGTTCAAGCTTTCCATCACAAACGCTTCAAATATGCTCAAAACCAGTGCGAGGTTGTGAAATTCCCATGGACTTAAGTAGCCTAGCTTTGCCTTCTGTCTTCAAGTTTAAGAATAAACCGCTGCACAGCCTCAAAGCATAGGCAGTACAGTGCTACATATATGTCAGGAAATGCATTTAGTGTTGGTATCTTCACAGTAAATGAAAAAATATCATATTGTAATCTTGTAAGATTAGACTTTTCTCCAAAATATTAACCTGTGTTGATGGACAATAGACAATGACACACAACATCTCAATGCAATTCACGTTTGGACTTCCAATAATTTGCTGTTCATCTATTTTCTGCCTATTTATGTCAATAACAATGGGAGGTAGCTTGAATTACAATATGAAAATGACAAACTCATCGAACCTTAGGTAAGTCAAACCTTAGACAGCATTATTGTGTTAAAAAGTGTACTGACAAGTCTCTAATGAGCATTAATTATCACTTTCAAACTCCACTTGATGTATAATGTATAGATTTTTTAGGTAAATATTCATGTTTGGCCACCATTTTTTTTGAGGGTAGCTCTACCGGTGAATATACTGTACAGAAATCAAACCAGAACATAAAGTGTGGTCAGTCAGACACTCCGGAGTTTGAATGACTGACAGTTTAATGAATCAGAAGACAAGTAAACACATTTCTGTCTCACAATCATCCCTCTCTGTCTTTCACCAACCACAACGATGGCGGTGAAAACAAACACTGATGCTAAACAGTCAATGCGCCACCACTCAGAACAGAAAATTTAAGGATTTTAACTTAGTGGTAAAATCAATAAAGGACACAAAGGAACGTCAACAGCAGGAAGCATACTGAGGTAGATTGTAGCTCATAAATGAAATATGCCACCGCTCTCTGAGAGAAAGAAATACATTGCGGCTAAATTACTGCGCTATAGTTTATGATCAACCCTGCTGCTCGAGGCAGGGCCTTTTTTTCCCCCCACACTGCACTCAACTGCAGGGGTAAGAACATCTGCAACATTTTTAAACCTCTTAGCCCTCATCAGGCGCAAAGCACTCCAAATTGGACCAAACCCTGCAGGCCCAAGGATGTTTAAACCTAATGTTATAGGGTTAACAGCAGAAGTCTCAACTCGATCCATGTGACATGATCCAACTCACTGTCTTAACACCTTAAAAACACTATAAGACAAGAATAGACATGAAAACACAAGGAACCAGTCCCTATGCTTATTTGTTGTATATTATTGCTCATATAAGCAGTCTAGTCTCCTGAACATTCGTAGACATGTAACAATAAAAGCACATTTTATTGTGTATTGTTCTGCACTTTAATTGTCACTGTTACCAGGGAGAACTTGCACCTGTTCGGCTTAAAGTCAAGCAGGCAATGCAAGCGTCTGTAACATCATCTCAGACTGACAGAAATACCAAACGTACTATGCACTACGTTGTATATACAGCCATCAGAAAGCCCTGAGGAAAAGAAAGTCCCCTGCCACCGCCTACGGTTGTTTAACTCGCTGACATTAAGAATTTATGAGCTTAAAGATTCTTCTGGCACTCTCCTTATGCGACTGCAACATGTCTTGAAAAGTGTTATGGAAGAGCAAACAAGTTGCTTTGTTGGTACTTGCTTGTTTGTCAAGACATGATTGCATTATGCAAGAGAAGAGAAAATATTTTCACTACAAGAATCTCACATCCGAGGCTTTTAATGCTGATTCTTTTAGGACAAAGTGTGGCCTCGTCTTTTTATTTTACGGAGCTGGTCGTGAGTGATTCTAAACTTTTAAGGATTTGCTCTCATAACCTGTAAGATATAGTAACATAACAAAAGTGTTCATATATATATATATTCTGAATTATATATATAGTTTTATGCTTATTTTACCCTAAGATAGACCCAGCGAAGCTGCTACTATTGATCCTCAAGTGTTTATTAGACAGACACCAATAAGGTTTTTTCAATAAATAAAAACAGAAATAAAACAGATAAATTACATGTCCATATTACACAACAATGACCTTATTCTCCTTCCCATATACAGTTCAATCACTCTGTATTGATTAACAATGATTGGATATGGCTCAGAACTAATTCACCTCTTGGACAGCATATTAATTGTGGTCAAACTGCCGACTTCTATTCCAATATAAAGAGGAAATTGATTTGCCAGTGTGTGTTTCATTGTTATTCTTGTGGCACGCTGTTGTTTTTCATCGGGGTGAAGCAGTCTGGGGGTAAAAATGGACAAGCCGGAATAACAGAATCGAGCGGCGGCTGCGGACGCTAGGTGTCACCCTTGTGACTTTGAAATCGGCCTGCCCTCGACAGGATGTGATGGCGGCTGAGCGCGCTGGTGAGAGGCAGGCAGGCACGCAGGCACGCAGGCAGGCAGACTGGCTGCATGGGAGGAGAGTGTGTGTGTGTGTGTGTGTGTGTGTGTGTGTGTGTGTGCGCGCGCGCGCGAGGGACCGGCTGTGACCGAGTGACGCTCCTATCTGAATGAGAAGAGTGAGATTTCAGGGAGGGTGATGATGAGAGTCTGCAGTATGTACAGGATCGCCGGAGAAACTTTACATTCACCCCCTTTTCTCATTGGTTTTCTTACTTCTGTTGGCTGACACGTGCCACGCGTGAATTACAGGCGATAAAAGCAGAAGGGACGCACTGAATAATGGCTTATAATTGATTTGTTGTTCCTTTTGTCGTGATGATGAGCGACAGACTGGAGGTCATAGTCCACCCACCTCGTTATTAACTTTATAAATATGGACCTTGCAGCTGACGAACACAAACGATGTAATTACAATGAAGGCAGTATATTATTTTCCATAGGATGAAATTACTTCTCTATTATTAAACTCACTACATCGTATGCTGACGTCTACTGGTGACGTGTTCATCCAAAGATATTTAATGAGTTATTGAACTGTCAGTCATTAACAGTAACCGGGTAGGAAACAGACTATCGGTTGTGACCAATTAAAATGTTTGCTCATCATTGGGAATTGCTTCACCGTGGTGCCTGCCTGGCGTTGCATTACTTCAAACGTAGTTTACATTAAACGCAAGAGGGGTATAAATGATGTAACATTAAGCAATGGCTGTATAGATCAACAGGCTTGCACTTGACTTGAGAATGTACAGTAGAAGTATAGACGCTATCTGCTTTGGCACAGAGGTTACCAAACTTTGACGCGCCACTGAGGATCAAACTGATCCATGTAAGTCCACAGATAAACCTCCAGGATCCCCATTGACAAGATCTGTGTTGTAAAAAAATGACTTGTTACAAATAATTGGCCACTGTAGCAGAGGAGAAAACAAGGACAAATCTGTGAAAAGTTATCCTTAGCATCTCCTCTGTGCCTCCGCTGGGGGGAAATTAGTCGGTAACTCTTTTTTTTTTCTTCTGTAGCACCCATGGAACCCTCTCAAAGACCCCCATGGGGTACCACAGACCCCACTTTTTTGGAACCGCTGCTCTAACGATCATCTAATACACAGCTTCGTGTTTCAACGTGTCCGCTGTAATTGCCCGTTGAGTCGTCCATCTGCAGGAGAACAGGTAGTTGGCCGTGTTTCATTGCTGTACTTTGCCCCACCCACCAGCAGCTCCAGCCCTCCTGTGTAACCCCTGATTGGCTGAGGGGATTGCGGGTCCTGAGACTCAGCGCTCGGCTCTGAGCTGCGCGTCCGCCAGTGTGCACTAGTGAAGCGAGAGGAGCGCTTGTTGGAGTCAACTAGACAGCCTACTGGCAAGGAGCAGTGAATTCTTTTTTTTCCTGCTGGATATAGGCTACCGTGCTTCTAGTCCTGCTGCAGCCCAACACGAAATGCGTTTTGTACATACAGTGGGCTCTCGCATCGTTTCCTCCCACTGGCTTTTGGCTACATTTTCATCGGATTTTTTGGTGTTGCATGGACTAATTATCGGGATATGTGCAGCCTTTTCCAAGTGAGCTACGCGGAAATTAATTAGAAAGTGAAACAGCTTCAAGACTTTCGGAGGGGATGAAAGACTAAATCTGCTGGAAATAAAAAGGTAATCGGGACTTCAGTGATGTGATGAGACATTCCTGCAATTGCACCCGTGTTCTTTAGGCAAAGATATCCGGACTTAAGCTGTTGAATAATTTTCTGACTGCAGATCCTTTTAGCTTTTTTCCTCAGATGTGCAGTTTGAAAGCCTATAGCTGCCGGCTGAAGAGGAAATTTTATCACTGCTTGTAATATATCACACAGAGCAAGATGTTTATCCAAAATGCGACTTAAATATTTGCTGGCATCCAGGCGGAGAATTTAACACGGACTTTTCAACCCCATTACTTCATCTGCACGGAAGATTAAAAATCTTTCTGGACTTGCTCGCAGGAATTCACATTTTGTGTCTATGCAGTCCGAACATTTTTCCCCCCTTCCAGCCCACTTGAAAATGGACAGTTCATCATATGAGTCATGTGTAAGACCAGTTTGCCGCTTGATGAGAGCTGCACGGATTTACACGGCTAAATCACTGTTGTGAGAAGATTCAGCATGTTTTCACAGTCCTGTCCTCCCCAATGTTTCGTCCGCTGCAGTAGACCGGAGGATGTGCTCTGCCTGAGAAGAGTAAAATAGGCTAAGGCACTTGTTACAATTATAGCTTTCGCACCATGATATAATTTGCATACACAAGAGCCACTCGTCACCCGAACACTTTTCTGGACACTTTAATGAGATGATTCATTTGGAACATTTTTCCTGTTTTCTCTGACGTGCATTCTTGTGCGTAATAATCAAGCTCTTTATTAGGCAGAGAAAAACTCAACAGGTACAATGCAAAGCAAGGAGATGGAATTAATACAATTAATTGCTGTGTTCCTCTTATTTTGGGTCGGGGCTGAGGCTGTTATCAACCTAAAGTATGGAATAAACGAGGAGATGAAGCCCGGGTCAGTGATTGGAAATGTGACAAAGGACGCACTAAAGCAAGGATTTCAGATTGCACCGCAGCCCCCTTACTTGAGGGTTATTTCCAATTCAGAACCACGATGGGTGGAACTCAGTCCAGCCGGAATCCTTACAACCCAAATGAAAATAGATCGGGATGTAGTTTGTCGACAGAACCCAAAGTGCATTATTTCCCTAGAAGTGATGTCAAACTCTATGGAGATCTGTGTCATCAAAGTTGAAATTGAGGATCTGAACGATAACGCGCCCAGATTCCCAACGAGCCACATTGACATTGAAATTTCCGAGAATGCCTCCCCTGGTACCAGGTTTCCCCTAGAGGGGGCAAGCGATCCGGACTCGGGGATCTTTGGAGTGCAATCATATTCCATCACCCCAAATGAGCTTTTCGGACTCGAAATAAAGACCAGGGGGGATGGGTCCAAAATTGCTGAGCTTGTTGTGCAAAAATCGTTAGACAGGGAGACCCAGTCCCACTATACATATGAAATCAGTGCAGAAGATGGAGGAGACCCTCCTAAGATAGGCGCGGTCCAGTTAAATATCAAGGTAATTGATTCTAATGACAACAACCCTGTTTTTGACGAGCCAGTGTATACAGTTAATGTGATGGAGAATTCCCCCATCAATACATTAGTCATAGACTTGAATGCAACGGATCCTGACGAGGGCACTAATGGAGAGGTTGTGTACTCGTTCAACAGTTACGTCACCGAGAAAACGAGGGACGCGTTCAAAATTGACCCCAGAACCGGGATCATCACCGTCAACGGCATTTTGGATTATGAAACAGCGCAGATATACGAGATCGACGTCCAGGCCAAAGATTTAGGTCCCAACTCTATTCCAGCTCACTGCAAAGTCACAGTGAATGTGATGGACACGAACGATAACCCACCTGTCATCAGTTTACTCTCACTGAACACAGAGATGGTGGAAGTTAGTGAAAACGCGCAGCGTGGATATGTCATTGCGCTGGTGAGGGTGTCAGATAAGGATTCTGGGGCAAACGGAAAAGTGCAGTGCAGGCTGCAGGGCAATGTTCCGTTCAGACTTCAAGAATATGAGAGCTTCTCCACTATACTTGTTGATGGCAGGCTGGACAGAGAGCAAAAGGACACATATAACCTGACTATCCAAGCGGAGGACAGTGGCATCCCTCCTTTACGCGCCACAAAATCTTTGGTAGTCAAAGTCACAGATGAAAATGACAACCCTCCCCACTTCCTTAAACCACACTATCAAGAGATGGTGATGGAAAACAACCTCCCTGGTTCATGTCTGCTAGCAGTGTCAGCAGAAGACCCGGATTTGGGGATGAATGGCACAGTTTCCTACTCCATAGTCCCCGGTGAGATTAAGCACATGGATGTAAACACATATGTCAGCATAAACCCATCAGGCCGCATTTACTCCATGAGATCATTCGACCATGAATACACCAGGACTTTTGATTTCAAAGTTTTGGCCAGAGACAATGGCAACCCCTCTTTATCAAGTAACGCCACGGTGCGTATTGTTGTCTTGGATGTCAACGACAACACGCCGGTTATGACAAACCCTCCACTGGTTAATGGCACAGCGGAGGTTTCCATCCCAAGAAACGCTGGGGTGGGTTACATGGTGACCCAAGTTAAAGCAGACGACTACGATGAGGGGGAGAACGGGCGGCTGACCTACACCATCTCAGAGGGGGATAGAGCTTTCTTTGAAATTGACCAGGTGAACGGAGAGGTGCGCTCCACCAGGATGTTTGGGGAAAACGCCAAGTCCACCTACGAGATCACAGTGGTGGCGAGGGACCACGGCAAGCCCTCCCTGTCCGCCTCGGCCTACATCGTGGTGTACCTCTCACCAGACCTGAACGCTCAGGAGCCTATTGGACCTGTCAACCTGTCCCTCATCTTCATCATCGCTCTGGGCTCTATCGCCGCCATCCTGTTTGTCACCATGATTTTTGTGGCGGTCAAGTGCAAGAGGGATAACAAGGAGATCCGGACGTACAACTGCAGGTACTGACTAAATGTCGTGTGTGGGTGTGTGTGCGTGTGTGTGTGCACATGAGAGAGAGAGATACAGAGAGCGTGCGCCCGTGCGTGTGTCCGCGATCGTGCCTGCGAGTTGTCAGTGTATTGCTTTTGTCATGCAGCATGTAGAGGCCCGAATGTGAGGACTGCAGATTTTTTTTCCCCCCACAGCTGAAACCCGACTGCTTTAAATCAAACACATTCTGCTGAGGCCCACTGTTCCGCGTTGAGGAAACGTGATTGATTGATTTAATCCATCCATTGTAACCAATTGACTCATAAATATGACGGTTCAACTGTCATGTTCAATTTGCGGGTGTGTTGCCGGACAATTAACGTCCCACTGGTTCAATAGCAGTCCCAGACATTTATTATTTAACGTCCACCATGGCTGATTGGCTGTTATCAGCTGTAATCTAGTGTGATTAGGGACAGTCGTCTAGGATCAGTCAGATTTACCTCTGCTCTCTTCTGCACCAGGGAATATTTGGAACAACAACAACAAAAAAAGAAAAAAAGAAAATGTAGTTTAGAGTGTGTAAAATCATGTAAGTCACATCATAGTCATTAACTCTTTACCCAGTTTCCTGGAAAGGAGCAGATTATTATTTTCCGGACTTTGCATTTTGAACACTCTGTTTTGTTCATCAATCTGATCATCAGCTCTGGCTTTGATTTCCCTGTGCCACATTACAACTATAAATTTACATATAGATTGGATTTGTGAATTTAACCTGAAGCTATAATCATATTTTGCTTCAAACATAATTTTGTTAATTTGAATTTAACTTAGGCCAGTTTTCAAGTATTTAGTCATAAAGAAATCTCCTAAAACACCCCCAATATTGCTCTGGTGTCTCAATATAGATGAGGTGTTTTTGTATTCTCGTGAAATTATCAGCACTTCTAAGTGCTTTTCAACATTTCGTCAATTGCTGATCTTTGAATTTTAAATAAAATCTCTCTCTAGTAGCTGTAAGTAAAAGCATGAGTACTCCAGTTTCAATAGTGACCTTTACATCGTTAACAGGAAGAACCCACACCTCCTTTCACCATAGGAATACTGAAAAAATTTGATATGGAAGGATACCAGTCTGTTGACATCTTGATCACAACAGGTACTTTGTGCAAGTTATACATTTTGTCCAGAGAAGATGCAATGATAGACAACAACAAATTCAAAATTCAAAACTGCTTTCGGTACTTTGCTCTCCTAGTGTGAGCCACTCTCCCTGCTGGGTGCTTTAATCAGCACTGATGTGCACTGCTTCTCAGTCGCCACCTCGAATATGAGGAGCAGTTATCTCCAATTTATTGCTTGTCCTCTGTCAGTCTGCCTGACTGTGAAGATTTCCCCTCCCAGATTTCAATTTGGGCACAGAGTAGAGAGACAACGTGTTCAAATGATAAATGAAAAAGAGATGGAGTATTTTCTACCTTTGCAGCTGCCCATTTTCTTTCTTCTGAATTGGGGGGGGGGGCAGNNGGGGGCAGAAGAGGGGAGGGAGCTGTTTTCAAGATGCAATCTAAAAGAAAAATGAAAAAGGCAAACTACAATGGTGCTTCTTAACCAGTGTGATTTTAGAAGCGATAGAGGATTAGAGCTGCATTTTAGTGAGGAACAGAGGCCAGTGGGGGCTAGTATAGCAGAGACGCTCAAGACAAGACAAGAGACAGGAACAGAGACATTCCAGATATTGCAATTGCAATTTCATGGGGTACTGTAGTTGTGTTGTGGGCTTTAAAAGAAAATAAACCATATGCTCTGTGCCGTAAGGTTAAAAATGGCCTCTTCCAGAGTTTGAAGTAATGCAGATGGTAAAAAACATCACAAATTATATGGAATGTGTCTAGTGAAGTTTGTAGTCATCACTATAGAGTACATAGCATCTGTTCTCCCGTGGAAAACTGCAAGGCTGTGAGAAGAATGGATATTTCCCCCCAGTCTGAGGATCCTTTGATAAAACATGGCTGTGTTGCTCATTTGCTCTTATTAAAGTCAAAATACTCAGTTCAAGTTTGCAGCAGCCACTGAGAGCAGCTAAATGAATTTGAATCTGCAGTTCTCCTGCACTCCGTATTGCTAGTGGGCTCGCTTGATAATGAAAGAAAAAATGGAATTAGTGTGGGTTGTGTGCTTTGAATATGATTGCATATACCGGTAGTGCTGCTCAGTACCATTGTGTTCTTTTGCTTTGCTTCTGTGGTTTTGGCATGTTTGCATATTGTCTGCCTGTTTGTGACATGTCGATTGTTGAGCATGCAAATGCAAACAAACAAGGGATGACAGCTCCATTGCAGGCCGGGAGTGGGGAGTCACCTAAGTGTGCTGTTCCACCCCTGGACACGGGCAATGAGCCTTTGTCTGGAACCCATGGTCAAACAGCGCCTTACCTGGCATGGCGGGCGAGCTTTTTGACCATGTGGACAGGGGAGGGGAAGGCAGAACACTGCTTTATTGAGTCTGTTCAGTTTCTTCTACTTGCGCAGGGTGGCGGAGTACTCATATGGCAACCAGAAGAAGTCCAGCAAGAAGAAGAAGCTGAGCAAGAACGACATCCGCCTGGTGCCACGCGACGTCGAGGAGACAGACAAGATGAATGTGGTGAGTTGCTCATCTCTCACCTCCTCGCTCAACTACTTCGACTACCACCAGCAGAGCCTGCCGCTGGGCTGCAGGCGCTCCGAGAGCACCTTCCTCAACGTGGAGAACCAGAACTCACGCAATGCAGCTCCCAACCATGGCTATCAGCACCCGTTCACTGGGCAGGGCCACCAGCAGCCAGACCTCATCATCAACGGCATGCCACTGCCAGAGGTGAGATACAATCCGCTGTGCTCTGTCCTAAATCCTTGGCTGGGCTGCTTTGGGTAGAAGAAAATGGTTTGGTTTTTAAAATTGATTCCCATGACTAAACGTGAGGTTTCAGTAGCAGAGAAGAAACAGTCGGCTTTGTTAGATTTCCATTCTCACTCATTATTATTAAGAGGTCTCCTCAATTGTGCTGAATCTTAAGAATGAGGTCTAGAGATGAAAATGCAGAACCTTTCAACACATCTCAAGGTCTAGTGATATTTAGCATTCAATCGCACCGCAGATTATAGTGTCAGTGAAATGTCAGTCTGTTATTGATGGAAAGCTGAGCTATCTGAAATGGCACATGTGACGTTATGTCAGTCGATCTGAATGGAATCCCTCGAGGCATTTCAAGGAGTCGAGACATTGAAGCTGACCTGTGACTGAGAGCGCTTTGCCAAGCAGAATTTGGGGGGCTGACAAAGTGGACTATTTGGCCTCTCTTACACCACTTGTTTTCTCTTTTCTTTTTTTTTATTTGTGTGTGCTGAGCTATTGCGAAAAGAACAGGAGTTTGAGCACCTGCCAGATGTACTGACCCAGCTAATCAGCTCCACCACACGTCATTTCAGGTGCTAGCAGAAAGAATAATCATTGCTTAAATGCTTTATCTGTGTGTCGTCCATTTGGCTGCAGTGTTACCGCATGGCCGCTCTGCACAGCCAGCCATTGAATTACCCTGACATACCATGCATGGCTCCAGCAGAGCAGTGAGGGTCTGACTTGAACGACTATTCAGGCTGACAGAGTGTATGCCGACCAGCTGATCTTTAGTTTATAGATTTTCGTATGTATGAACTGGTCTATTGGATTCTTTGGGCTACCTCTCTCTTTCTCCTCATGACCCACTTCTCCTTGATCCCGTGGGAGAAAGGGGCATTTATGTTTGTGTGTGTGTGTGTGTGAGAGAGAGCAAATGTGCATCAGTGTGTGTGTGTTTATCTAAGAATGTGTATCGTGCTCACTGCTATAGACAGCAGCAAATAAGCTCCAGCTCCACGTACACACACACACACACGCACTTGTAATTGATGACTCCAATCTCCGCTTGACATTCAGTGAGAAGAAGGTGGGGTGTGGGGGCTGGGAGTGGGGGTCTTAAAACAAGAAACACAAGATGGATATTGATGTATTGACTGGATGATCCAGAGAGATCCAGGCACCGATGGATCCTGAGGGGTCAATGAGACCTACTTACAGGCATGCTGATTTACTGGGCCTGTCTGAGCTGGTTCTGACTGAGTGTGTGTGTGAATAACACAGGTGGAAAGAATGAGAAATGTTGTAGGGGGTTGTCCTGTGGTTTTATTCGGTCAGTGGAGGCAGAGGTGGGGGATTCAGCAGGTACATGCAGTGACCCGTATGCTGTGATTGTATTTGCTGGTAGGTAGTGCTATGCAGGTCAACACCCCCTTTTCTCAGCCAAAAAAAAAATGTAGGTGTGGCTACACACAAAGAAATCAACCAATGTTGTAAAAAGCTCCAGCAGCATCCTGTCTCTGTGGCTTAACCATCCAATAAAAGCACATTTGCCGCAGGATTAGGAGAGCCTTTATTTGTTTCGGCTAATGAAAAAGTGAGAGGGAGACAAATAGGGTTGAAGATTGATTTTGATGATTCCATATGCAAAGCTTGGAGTTGTCTTGATAGAGCTGTGTGAGGGCAGATAGAGAGATAAGAAGGGAAGAAGTGAGAGAGGGTGAATGAGTCTTAGTGCCAGGTGTCTGAGCCCCGACCACGTTTTCTCATCTTCTTGGAGGCAGTTGATTGGCTTGACAGAGGCTGGGCCTGTTTAGCATGCAGCATCCATCGCTCTCCGCCTTGCACATGATGTTGACAAACATCTCTTTGACCCGGCCTTTGCATATTTTCCCTGGACTGAGAAAAGAGAATGTGTGTGTGACTGAGAAAGTAAGTGAGAAGTAGCGGTAGCGAGAGCAGGCCTTACCCTCCGACGGAGTAACCCCAGCGCAACAACAGTTGTCATTGTTTTCCTTCCTCCCCATTGTGACATTTGCAAGAGACAGAAGCTCTACAGTATGTACAAATGTTGCTCTTAAATAAAAAATGTTTTCAGTATAATTACAATGCCATTTATAGCACAAACAAACAGCAGTGAAATGACTGATAATTGCTTTGTTACAATGAGCAAGCTTGGGCTTGAAACCACTTGACTCCACAAGTCCTCAACCCATATCCTATTGACTGGCTAGGACACACGAGTGGCTGCACTGTTGTGATTACTAAGGCTGCTTTGTCCCAAAAAATTGTTTTCATCCTGAGGGCAACCTCATAATTATCCATGATTCATTTATCCTTGGCGGAAGAGCTTTTTGTTTTTACACCAGGGCACAATGATGTCTCTGTGTTTGTTTATTTTCCAAACATGTAGATTAAAATGATCGTAGCAGTCAGAATGTGGATACGAGGTCAGATTAGGTTTGCTAATGGAGGTAAAGAGGATATGGGGTCATGTCTATTTGTAAACGATGTTTTTGATCGATGCAAAGTTCTCCTCCATTGTTAGTTTATGTGGGGCAGTGAGCATCCTGCTTGTGTCAGAGCAGCTGGAGTCAAGCTTTTCCTGCTTCAGACAAAGCACGCTGGCACTCACACACACACACACACACACACACAGCAGACTTGGCCAAGATAACAGTGACAGGTCTCCCCAAAGGCCTCGTACCTGCAATTGCATTGTGTATATTGTATTCTCCCTTGTGAGAATGTGTACCAGTATATACCTCCCTGAACATCGCTGTCCATTGTTTTGAAAAGCATCAGCTGTGAGATGTTTGTTAGACCTGCCTGTGGTAGCACTAATATGAACGCTCACAGGAGAATAGAGCTGTCTTCCATGGCTTAATTATAGTGAATCACTTGGTGGGGGAGACAATTATACAGTAAAGGAATGGCCTTTGGCTAGAATGTGTTTTTGAATTTGTAATGTGTACTAAGGCTTCTCACACCTGTGATTCCAGATAATGAGCATAGCAGGAAAATAAGTTATCTTACTTTATTGATTAGCCTTATTCAGGTAAGAGATTGCAGATTTTTCTTTTACACGGGTGATAAATGAATCAGAGAAGGTAATAAATGAATTTGAAAAAGGGGGTTGGACTTTGCACTGCATGGTGTAAAATGTTCGGAGGAGAGTGCGCTTCACAAGTTTAGTTAATTGATAATCAATGCGATCATCCTCCAGATGCTCTCCTCACTGTTCCCTTAAAGGTACTGTAGCTACATGAGTCTCAGTGAAACTGTACTGTAGTGTGTGCCACAGTGTCAGGTTCAGATTCTGACGAAAGAGAAATGGATGTACATTTGCTGTGTTTGTTTGTTCAGTCCTCACAGTCAATCAAAGGAACCTAAATGAGAGAATGAAAATTGAAACAAAACAACTGACAAGGTATCTCAGTGCGCCAGTCTTGCTGTTTTTCCCTGTTAGTAAGGAAGACGTTTTGATATTGATGTAGGAGAGACAACAGGGAGTGGTTCCAGCGAGGCTGCACATCCCTCGCTATCACTTCACATCAGGACAATATGCATGGGAGCATTCAAACGTGTCATATTGAGCATGCAAAGTAGATGTCATGCTGTCAGCGCATACTACACATCTGTTGAAACTGCCAATCTCCCCCCCACACACGTACTCATGAATACACACGCACACACAATATTTCTTATGGAGTGTCACATTTATTTGAAATATGGGCTGTGACATTATCATTTACATCATTATGACCGACTCCGAGATCTCAGAGAAGGAGAAATGAGAGGCACAATCCAACATTTTCGATAATCAAACATTGTTGTGATTCTACATTTAAAATACTCTTTTAATGTTGTTTTGATATTGTCATCATTCCCTAAATGTTGCTAATCAGATTTCCTTAATAGTTCCTGTCATTTTAGTGTTAGATTTTATAGGACAACTCTAGTGTTAATAAAAATTTTACATATTAACTGCAGTTTCTAGCTGTTTTTCTTCAGTGTAGACAGTTTTTGGTATATTAAATTATTATTATTTTTCTCTCATCTTTGCAGCTTTTCGATTTAACTGAAAAAATACATTAACATTTTGAAGGTCTTTTTTTTGTCAAGAGTATGGTGCAGATTTTGAGGGAATTCAAGCTTTATTTTAATTTTATCATTACAGACTGTATCTAGCAGAATTATTTAGCTCTTGTTTGTTGACTAGAACACGCTGTGATTGACAGAAAGTAGAGAACATCAACTATTCGCTGAAAGTGTAACTGGGAGAGGACATCATGGAAAGCAGAGAAGTAAAACTCTCTTGTCTCATTTCAGTTCTCACGTTGTTGTTGCTGAATGTACGAGTTACTGCATCAGGAGACACTGGCTGGAACTCCTTTCAAAATGCAAAAGTTCAGTGCCTGATTTTAGTTTTGCAAACTGTCAGCTTTATATTCACAGTTTTCAATACCATTGGGATGTGAATTGAAGTCAATGAGTCAGACATTTTCAGCGAAACTAATTGTAAAATGTCCCCAGTCATGGTCTACATGTTTAAAACAAGGTGAATATTAAAATTACATAAATTAAAGAAACAATTTAATTGCTCTGTCCTTTAAACATACAGGCACTATGGTAGTTCAAACCAATCCCTATATACTCCTAAGATCCCCATTTTTGATTTAAAAAAAACATTAGATTTTTGTAAATTTAATGATCGAGTGATCCCTTTAATCATTCTAAATTCAGCAAACAGTACAAGAAGCTAAAGGGCATCCAGCCAACGTCTTGTCGAAAAGCTTTATGGGAAAAAAACAGCCAGATTCTCTGATGATACAGAACCTGTTCAACTCTGACCAGTTTGTCAGTCATGGCGGAAAAGAAACAACAACAACAGATATACAGATATTATTTATATTTGATGTGTTGGAAGAGTGGGAGGTGTATGTTCCATTCTTTAAAGTCTCCCCCTTTCAAAGGATTTGAGAAAGAATCGTTTCATCTCCAAAAAGCTTCAGATGCGCACTGATTGAGTGGCAGATGAACCTGTTAATTATTTAGAGAGGTTATTTGTAAGGCAGAGACTTCAGAAAATGCTCTGCTTTTCAAGTGTCAGTGTTTATAAGGTGAAATAAAGCCTTGTCTGTCAGAAATAAATTAACAGTGTGACAGTGATGTACTCGGTGCCCTCTTATTACATTCCTCAGCTGGCTCCTCCCATCATGTTTAACACACAAAGCTGGTGGAGCTGTAGGGTGATTTTGTGACATTACTCAACAAGATGGTTTTCACATCATGCACAACCAGTGCTAGTTTTACACTTGGTTGGGTTTTTATAGCCTTGACCCCAACCCGCAACACCCCATCATTGCATGTCATTCTCGATGGCGCAGAGGTACAATGAAATGACATAACAACCCCAGGCAGCCAGTCAGAAGCATCCAGGCCCGCCGGGTTGCCACCCTCTCGTCGGGATCAGAGCATCCAGCCAAAGAGCTTAAGAGTCAAAACACATGAGTGACGGCGTCTGATGTACACATGTCACTGTATGTGTCCTTATAACATGTGACTGGTGAGAAGCATACAGAGGGAGTAATACTGGAGAGAAACGGCAAGACCTAGAAAAACGAGGAGAGACAGAAAGGAAGAGGGGAGGGCAGAGAGATCTATTTATAGAATGCCAATGATTTTACTCAACCTGTATTGCTACTGCCTGAAACATGTTATTTTTCTCTGTAAAATGTGGTGTTAGGATGAGGGAGAGACTTTATTGCACAATCCATATCAACCTCCACGGAAAGTAATAATGTCACACTTCTGTTGTTAGTACAAGATGCTTCTTTCCCCTGAAAAAAAACAACAAATATTATTATTATTTCAATGTAACTGCAAACCTGGAGGGTGGTATTAACAAAGGATAGTGGTTTGAGTATAAGTTTTGCACCAACTCCATTTCCTTAAAATCTTGACAGTCCAGGATAAAATCATCAAACGGCTGAACATCTTGATAAAATCAGCAAACTACATATGCTACAGCAGACATTTTAAAGCTGTTTTATACATGAGTAGATGCACACGGGCTATCAAAATAAAAAGGTAAAATCATATGGTACTAATCAACTTAATCATTCATCCATGTTTTGATATAATTTTGCTTGGTTCAAGACGACAGCACTGAAAAGAAAAATATATTTTAAATTACTTTAAAAACTCCATCATGTGGAAAGAATTAACTTTCTTGTAAACCTATTAAACATCAAAGGAGAGGGATTTTTTTGTGGAGCCAAAGATAGGCACATAATGGCATTAGTCGTCCCAACAATTTATGTTGAAAGATTTTTACTGGGCACGTACCTAAATGCAAAAAGGGGTATAATGGCATTGGGCTTATAGGTTGATGGGTCCACACGTAAATGAGAGACGGCTAAATGGAGAGAAGGAAATGGACATAGTGATGATGTTTATCGCCGGGGAAGGGGACATCATTACGCACCTTGTTAAGCCCTGCAAGCAATGCTGCGTGGACGTAATTACCCATTTAAATGAGTTTCCCGCGGCGTTGTTTTTTTATTTCTCAAAATTAAACTCTCTGGCACAAATATGCTGCATTCTGTTTTCTTTCATGGAACTCCTTGGACTCTCAAGTCCCAACATAGCAGGGAGTTAACGTGGAAATTTACCATCAAGAGAATGGATTTATTGAGACGTTTTGCAGCGATCATAAACTACCTTTCACACATTCTCTTGCAGAGTTTGTGCGTCAGACTCCTGCAGTTTTTAGTGTAAAGCAAAACTAAAGTGAAGTTTTAAGGAAAATTAATAAAACCAAATAAGTCTCAGGAAAACTTATGACAAGGGAAGGCTCCAGGAGAATAAAAAAAAATAACCCCATCTCTCATTAATGCAGATTTTTCTGCCCATGGTTGAAACTGCCTGTAGTTACATTAATATACGATAGAAAAGGTCAGCTCACATATTTAAAAACACAAACCCTAAGACTTGTTATGGCCAGGAGTGAAATCTATTTTCCGTGGAAGCTCACAATACTATTTCCTCTGTCGTATCCAGTGTATGTCAAGAAGAATGTGCCCACCTCCGTCCCTCTGGCTTATTAATATATTAAAACAGAAGCATTTGTGCAATGTGTATTGGCATACACTGTAAGAAAACATTGACACTCCTTCAATGTATTTGTCCCTCCTTGCAGATAAGAATAACAAGGGATTCGCAATCAGTCTTTGGGGAAATTATTTTTTTGCTTTTCTGATCTGTTGTGGAACAACAAAACCAGAATATTTTTCACCAAGCAAACGAAGTGAGAAAAAAGTAATTACAATTTGCTAGTAATGACCATTATAATTTGAGTGTGCCAAAAACTAATTTCATCCAAATGTGCAGAAAGAAAAGGTATTAATTAAAATTCATGGATATCAGGCTTATATTTTTTTTTTTGTCACTGTCCTGTCGTAGTTGAACTGCAGGTTACCAGAGTTGTTGCCACATTGTTAAGAGGATTCCCAGGGCTTTCTCCTGAGTGCGGATGCTATGCTTTTTGAAGGGGGGGGGGGTTTCTCTGCGACATAACAATACTCACTGTGAATGGAAACTTTTCCAAGCAGCCAGCTCTGACACCAGGGAAGAATGACCTTTCCAAGTGTCCTGTTTTTTGCCTAAAACAAAGAGGGAGCAGGAGGATGTTAGTTAGCATNNCACCCCCCATTAGATTAAATGTCAACTTCTGCATGCATAATTGTAGAATGGAAAGGAGGAAGACTTGAAGTGAACCAATTTGCTGGTGGATAGATGAATCCTGAGCTTAGTTATTCACTGCATTGCAGATATTGTCACGGTACTTCCACTGTCGTCTGCTTACACTTTACGGTCCTTATTTTTGTTGTGTTCGGATCTGTATGTTAGCACTGCACCTGGCTTTGCAGTAATTGTAACATCGAGTGAAACTCAATTCAGCTGAACACAAAAGAATTATCCCTTTGTCACATGTCTACCTTTTTAAAGAATTTAAGGAAGGCAGAGCCGACAAAAGGGAGCAAACATCATTGTATTACACACACAAATGCTGCATTATACCTTTGTTTTGTTTGATCCAGTGGTGGAGCTGCCTTTCCTGTTTCTCCCCTCCTTTCATTTCAGCAAATTCATACAGCGCTTTTGTTTCTAGACATAAACCTGGATGCGCATTAGGGAGCGCATGTATGGGATGTTTGATGAGCACAGAGGCTGTTGGCAGGCAAGCCACTATAGCAGCAATATCAGCCGCCTCAAAGGCATGCAGCAGTATGGCTAGAGGAGCAGCAGGGTAGCGTAATTGTGCATTGTTCATCCACAGAACAGAGGCAGAGCATGTAATGAGCTGTAGCATTTTCACCCAGCCAGCCTAATGGGCTATGACCGAGTATAGGCCTCTCGGAGCCCTCGCGTTCCCTCTGCCCTGTGTGGCCAGTGTCTTGGGCCTCTTCTTTTCTTTTCCCCCATTTTCCCCTTTTTCTCTGCCCGATCAGCGTCAACCATTCCTTCACCCCTCTTGTCCCCCTCCTTTATCTCCGCTCCCCTACCCATTGTCCCCCTGTCTGAGGAGATGGTGGGACCCCTAATGTGTTCAATGTGTGGCTCCTTTTCTCATTCATGATGTCTGTAAAGCTCTAAGCAGTCCGTCTGATTCAGGCTGACATAAATCAGAACAGCTCATTGATGGAGCGCTGTATGCAGTGTGATTACATTAAAAACCCAAACACAGCATACAAATAAAAGTTCAGGAGGAGAATTTGCTGATGTTAGGTGTAGGGGATTTGTTGTTCGAAGTCGGCTCATTTTTCTATCAAAGGCTGTTTTGCATTTTGATTATCTAGTTTTTCTGAAAGCAATTCAGGTGGGCCTGTTTCACTCAGGTTTGTTTTCCTGGGATTAGGGCTTTTCAGAAAGGGCCCAGGCCTATTATTTACGCCCATATCTAGTTTCTAGGGAGGCGGGAAACCATTTCTTTGCTCGAGTGATACCAGGTCAAGTTGGAAAGACAAGAATATGTGCCAGGGAATAGATTAGATATCTACTCTGGGCTGAGCTCGGAGGATGAAAACACTACTAATGATAATAGTTATGATTGCCTTGCAAGGGAATTGATAACGACTTCACCCGCCTCTTTGTGCTCTCTCATGGCATCAGAAAACAATATTCAGGGTTCAGTCAGTGTCTGGCCGTGGAACACAATGGGACGTCAGTTTTGACTTTCCCCTCACGTCCACCGCTTGACATGCCACAGCATAGGCGGCCAAGTTAATGAATGAAAAGCACTTGGCCTCTGTCAGACTGTTCCGAGAGCAGTACTTTCCCCAGTAACCTCCTTAGTTCAAGATTACTCTCCTGTACCTGTTCTCTATTTGAGAGCTGTTCCCAGTTCAGTCTAATGGGGAGCTAGTGAGAAGAGAAGGCAGCATATCTGTACTAATGGAAGTTTGCTTATAATCTTTGTGCTTTAATAACAGAGGTTGACTGCTCTGTCGGGGAGCTCAGCAGGAAGGTCACTATGAAGCTGATTTTGAGTGCCCTTATCTAGTTCGGGGATTGTTACATCAAAGCAGGCTGTAAGGACTGTTAATGCCTCGACATAGTATACAGTACACACTGTTTGGTTACGATGCTTCTTTAGAACCTTTCCTGTGAACCATGAAAGGAATATTTCTATGAATCATAAAAACTACAATTAGAAAATATGACATTTGGGAAATTAACTTTTCTTTCTTTTTCTTTTTCTTTTCTTAACAAGAGTTCGATGAGAAGGTTGCTCTGTGATGTGTTTAGCCTGGCTAAGCAACTTATCTTCGGTTGAGAATGCAAAAAGTATAACGTTTCTGCTAGTTGCCTTTATTTTTTGTACAAATTAAACAAATAAGATCTCATGTGTTAATTGCTTAATTAGATAACTAGCTGGTATGCAGATTTTCTTTTACTTTTGGACAAAGCCAGGTTGGCTGTTTCCACTTGCTTTTAGTCTTTATGCTAAGCTAAGCTAACCATCTCCTGGCTCCAGTTTCATATTTAACGCACAGATATAACAGTAGTATCAATCCTCTCTTCTAACTGAATACATGTATTTCCCAAAATGTTGAACTTTAAAATATATATTTTCCTTGAATAAATTGTATATTCCAGAATCCAGTCTAAGTTTTGTTTTTCTCTCAGTTTTCATTACCAGGCCAAAATGTTGTCCATCCTAAATGCGAATGTGTGGCTGCCCCCTTTTTGGTTGTATGCGATAGGACAGCAGACAAAATACCAAGGGTGGTGGGGGAGTACAGACATGGGAGTGGAGTTCTGACTTTTCATTTGTTTGCTACCCAGTAATGATTATTTTAGCCTCTAAGCCCCAGATTTGGCCTTGTTTTGCTGTGGGAAGCAGCATCAATGGGGACAGAGCAGCCTTGCCCTGGCTGAGGAGCTTGTCTGTGGCTAAGCTGGTTGGCAACGAGAGTCAGGTACACAGCACGGAAGACATTTTGAGTGTAGTCACAGAGGGTCATCTGCGAAGTGAAAAGGAGAGAGACAGGCGGGATTTTCATTTTAGGTGACAGCGGGTTCGAGCTTTGCTACTGCATTACCTACATTTGTTCGCCTGGTGGCTGAATGAGAGCATTTTCTAATTATAGACCTCCATCGTTTTCCTTGTTAGTAGCGCTGGTAACAAGCCAGTCGCCAGCTTGCATGAGCAACTGCAGAAAGCTGACTTTTGGTTTAATTTGGAGGACTAGCTATAATCCAGACTAAGTCCCTTAAAGCTGAAGCCCCCTCCCTCCCCCCACCACTGTTGGATTACGGGAGTGTCTTTAAAAGGATAAGGACCTGCTTATCACTGCCTCCCTCAACACTTGTTTGGGAGAGGGGGAGGACAGTTCATCGTCACCCAATGTGGCCGGTGTGGATATGAGTCATAGAGATTAGGCATCTGACGACTGAGATCAATGATAATCACAATTTACGGTTTTTGAAACCCCCACAGTCACAAAGGCATATGGAGCATATGCCTCCGCTCACACCCCAGCAATTTTCATCTGTAAGTTAAGTATAACTGAATAAAGCAGCTAAATCAGATGTCCAGCGGCACTTTATGAGTGCAATGCTTGTTGCCTTTAATCATTTTCACACAGAAATGTATTAACAGTTTGACACAACGGTTCCAGCCTTTGTTGCAATTTGCCTGTTTTTGACATTATCTCCATTTTTATACATTTTCACCGAATAAAAATAGCAGACAGTTTGTCTTCTTAAAAAAATGGACCATCTCAGTTTCTAGTGCTGGTGGTGCTGATATTTGCTCTGGTAATAATCACAGAAACACCTTACCATTAAAGCATCAACTAATGTTNNAGTCTGGCACATAACCCTCAGTAAAACCAGAACTTGTCTTTTTTACACTTACGGTTTTGTACAGATAAAATAAACAAGATATAACATGTTTATTAGTGAGTTTTAGAAGTGCTGGTAGGTAGATTAGCTAGCTGTTCCCACCGTTTCAAGTCTTTATGCAAAGCTTAGCTAACCATCTCCTGGCTTGGATATGAGTGGTATCAATCTTCTCATCTAACTCTCTGCAAGAAAGTGAATAAGCATATTTCCCAAATTGTCGAACTATTCCTTTAATGCTCTACTAAAATGAATGCAAACCGTGAGCTACCTAGAGGAAAAGAAAACACATTCAAAAATCAACAGTTTTGTTGACAGTAATGTAAAGTACTTGAGCTAAAATATGCACGGTTCAGGTGATGTCAACAAACCAAAACACTAAGTATAGATAAGGTTAGTCTTACGAGTTAAGGACTGTTTGTATCACTCACTGCTAATGAAGTGTTGTTGGGAAGGTTGGGGGGGCGTCCGTGTTGCAACAGGGAATAGAGACCAATCTAGCACACATAGGCATATGTGTTGTTTGAGATGCTATATTTGAGCGTGAGGCTGTTACTTATCTCATCGGGGTGTGATGGCGGCAAGGTGAGGGAGCGGACTGAATTCCTGGTGGAGCCGGGCTGTGAACCCTGAGCTCTGAGCGCAGGAGCAGTCTGGGAGTTACATAGAGAGCCGAGCCACATGGGGGGAGCGTAGAAATAGAAGTACCTTAGTGTGAGTACTTGTTTACCTCGGTGTCAACGTTTTTGACTCAGCTCATTAACCTGTGCACCTGGGTGAAGCAGCACATCTCTCGCTCTCGCTCTCTTTCTCTCTGTTTCTCACAATTAATAATGATAACTAAGGGGTAAGCATAAACACATTAAACTCCAGCTAATGAACGGATGCAACAACAGGGTGATGGGGCAGCTATCACACCTCAAAGGCAGTGAATCGATTTCTGCTGATTCCAGTTCACAGATACACCCTGTAGCACTCTCCTCAAATCTAATCATGGATCCATTTAAACTGCGTTAGCTGGGAGTCTACTTGCCATTAAAATGGGTTTTCAATTTCTATTATTTTGAGAGCATTGGTTAAAAATGAACCAAGTGCAGAGGTAAGTAACAACCATACGTCTTCTATCTCTGAAAGATGGAAAAGGAGAACAGTCTCCGCGTTCATCCGAGCTTCCCCCTCCTCTTGTCGCTCCCCCTCTCTTCCTATTACCCATGCAGCCAGCATCCTCTCTAAATTGTTTTGCATGACCTTTGCTACAGTAGCTCTAATTATTACCATCACACAGGCCCTGTAAGGCACACAGCTAATTATACTGGATTTATCTGAAGGGACATTGGTGCCATTCTTCATAGGCATGTCTTGGCTACCATCAGTGCGGGTGATCTAAACCCAGAATAAGGTTAATTTGGGTAATACAGTAATAGTAATTAGAGTCACAATAATTACAAGCATAGTTGTAATAACAATGAAGACCAGGTTATTAGTAATAGGGATCCAAATTAACTCGCTACACATATGCAATACCTTATGTAATTGTGAAAGAAAAGGCATTGGCAAAAAAAGAGCGAGGGTGAGAAGTGTCGTGCAATATGCATAATGACATTATTACAGAGCCAGATTGTTGCTGTTTCCTTCCCATTGCTCTGAATCGATGTTTGACAGTGGAAGTTGAAAGCTATATTTTCAAAGGCATTGTGGGATTACCCGTTAGTGTAGGTACCAGGACCTCTAGTCATTGCATCTCATAAAGAGTTGTTACTAGAGAAAGCGATATTTTTCAAAGCTCCAACATGAATGAAGAGGGGCAGTTGGAGCCGTCTTTTGGCTGGCGGGCAACTCATGTAATGAGCCTAAGAGGGTTCCAATTATTCCACTTGCGATCAAAAAGGAGAAGGAGATTACTTCTCTTGCCTCTTTTTTCTTTGACACTTTACACAGTAACATCTTTTGATAGGGGCTGGGGGAGAGAGGAAAAAAACGATTGCTAGTGAGCGCCTGATAGTCTTGTACAGGCTCCAGCAGCACAGTCCTTTCTGTGTAGCAGAGACAAAGCAATGCTTTTGCAGCTCACACTTTTTTTTTATTTATTTATTTTTTTGGATGTTTTTGTAATAAAACTACTTTTCTCAGAGCACGGTACATTAGCTTTCTCTCAGACTATGTCACCTGCCCAAGACAGAAAGGAAGCTTTCGTATGACCGCAGGCTTTGGCTACAGCAGACTTCATGGCTGATTGCTGCCATATTTTTCCACAGAGCTATTGTAAATTGTGAGGAGGCATGTTGGGTACTCACTCACTCACTGCAGTTGTTTTCCTCCTCTGCTTAACAGTGTAAGTCATGTTCCACGGAATACAAAAGGGAGTTGAATTATTCGATTGTGTACAGATTTTTTCCTCCCCTTTTCATTTATTAAATTCCCAGATTACAAGTAGAAGCACATTAGATGCCTGGCGGTAACTAAAAGGATTTCTCCGCTATAGGATATCAAACTATATCAGCCTAGGAGAAATAAACGGTGAAAAAAACAAAAGACAAATAATATTATGTACCACTGCACTGAGACAAAGAGAACTCCAATCTGCATCAGCACAGATAAACATCCACCCCTAAGATATGTTCTTGGTAGATAACAGCTTAGTGTGCAACACGCAACACACACACACACACACACACACATACGAGTGCGCAGAGCAGAGCTTTGATAAGCACAGAAAATTACTACATGTTGTTTATGGTGGCAGAACAAAAGGATTCAAGGTATTCATTTCAAGAAATCAAAGCTGTGGAAAGGTGGATGCAGGGTCTAAGATGCATTTCAATTGAATAGATTTGACTCCATAATATAGATGTAATTAGGGGGAAACGAGAAGATGTGCCAGAGTGTGTGTGTTTGTGTGTACGTATGTGTGTGTGTGTGTGTGTGTGTGTGTGTGTGTGTGTGTTTGTGTGTGTGTGTGTGTGTGCCTGAGGTCTGGGAATATAGTGCCTTGCCTTCCCCTGTGGATCCACTGCAAGGGTAGGAGGCAGAGATCCACCGTCTGTTGCTGTTTTCCATGACCCCGTATTTCCCCCCGCAGTGAAAAACGATGTTTGCCCCCAAAGACGGCCCTAATACAAATTAAATTAAATGAAGTCAGTGCGGCTAATCCCTGTGTGTTTCAGCTGCTGAACCCCCCCCCCCC
>NTHP01000359.1:448599-461118 GCA_003416845.1 Oplegnathus fasciatus | reverse complement strand
TGAGTGGGTCAAGCCCGCTGCATCTGGCCCCCCTCTCCACTGGCCCTGCTCACAAGCTGCCAGGCTCCCAGTCATTGACGGAGACGACAGCAGGCCCCGCTCCGACTTTCTGCCCCACTGAGACTGTATGTGTGTGTTTGTGTATGAACACGTGTGTTTCACTGTAAATTTGTGTTGTGTTATTCCCTTTCTGACTCACACAATGTTTATTCCCTTCTGCTTGTTCTGCCTGTGCTCCTGTGTGTCTGCATGTGTGCATTTCTTCCAGAAAGATTTATTTTTGTTTGTGACTGGCTTACACATTTCACACATACAGTATTTCTTGCTTTTGCTGAGGGTTTTTTTTGTTGTTGCAAATTTACAGTTAAATGTAAAATATAGAGTATTCACATGTTCACATCTCTCAGACAATGTACTAAACAGCAGTGTAATGGAAAACAAACAGTGGCGTCGGACCACATAGCGCTGGATGTTGTTTTGTTCTGCCTGTGCCCTGATGGCAGCCTGTCACAGTCCTGTTAACAAGCTGGATTTACAGATGCAGTGGTGATGTGCAAGCAGCTAATACTCTGCTGTCAATCCCGGTGCTGACAGCTGCCTAGAAAGACCATCCCAAATATTAGCACCAGATGTGCTTCACATTGAAGCACCAGCAAACAGGATCAAAAAGCTAACTAGGCTTCCATATCTGGATCACTGATAGGAGTAGCCTTGTTGTGACGCGAGCTAAAAGATCTTGGATGCCCATCTGTTTAATAAAAAGCCCCTTTCTATGATACGTACTTTGGCATCAAGCCCCATCGTCCACCCTCAATTTGAGCACCAGCTCTGATTTGTGAGACAAAGTCCATCGACTGAGTTTTAGCAGCTGGTGTACACAGATATTGTGTTTAGGGGGTTGTGGGTTAGGAGGGCGGGTGGGTTTTTGATGAGCTGGAGTCTGGAGTACATGTTTGTATGTGTGTGTGTGTGTGTGTGTGTGTGTGTGTGGCGACAGTATGCGCATTTGTCTGTGTGTGTGCGTTGCGGATCTGAGCACCTGCACACATGCCCTTTGAAAAGCTCCATCACCCCTTCATCCAGCCAACACGCAGTGTAAACATGGTTTGTTTGAGCGAGTGGCCTGGGGTAGTTGGATTAATGAGCACTGATGAAGTTCCACTTGTATCCTGGGTGCTGCCTCCCTATTTGCTGGAGTGGCTGTGATGTGGTAGTGTGTCTGGAGGCGGTGACTCATTCCCTTTACCCAGTGTCAGATTAAGGCATGTCAATAAACAGACCCACTCAATCCATCTCCGAGTGACTGCATCCGCTCACAGAGCCTCCCAGTCTGTAATGAGCTGCTGCAAATCTCCATCCAACTAAAATGTCTGGAAAGATGCCTTGTCACAGTGAGCGAGAGAAAAAGAGAGAGGGAGGGAGAACGAGAGACAGACAGAGAGACTACAGCAGCACCGATGTGACTGGCAGCCACCGCTAAGCTGCTAAGAGAAAATCTACCAAGCCGTGCTCCACCATGTTGTAGAGTTCAAGTTGATCGGCTCTTCTCACAGATGCGCAGATTTTTAATTTCTGTCGTCCTCATGTGTATTGAGTTAATCAAAAATTAATTCTAAGTTTACTGATTTCAAAAGTGACTCAAAGTTATGCTGTTTATTCAGTCACTTCTCTCATGTAAGCATTTAAGGGGAATGTGTTTACATAATCTGCAGTGTTTCTGAATGTTTATTTTTAAGGCCCAGCCCAGGGGAGGTGGGAGAAACCTTTGAGAATTCCTTGTGCACTAATTTAGCGTGCCCCCTCCCCGCAACACTGGCTAATATAGGGCACAACTGAGAAGAGAAAACGCTATCTAGGAATTCTCTCACAAAAATTTAATGACTGCTAAAAACATATATTTGTAGTGCTTATTCCCAGAGGGCCCAGAAACCACAAAATCTACCTGGATTAGATTTTACTCTCAACATTTCCAGCGTCTGTTCAAAAAATCACCACCTACCTATCTCATGTGGCGCCATACACACATTAACGGATTTTTGGGATGAGAGGAGTGTGAAAACTTTTCGTTCTGACATCCAAATTAAAGAAAATCCCTCAAGACTTGCCTAAAGGGGAAGTTCCTGCTATTTGAGTTTGATTAGGCTCCATGGGCTTTAAGAAAAGTAAGCCGATTTCTTTTAGGAAACAGCGCAGATAGTCGAGTCTTTTTCCTCCCACCCCCCTTTTTACTATGTAAAACCATGAATCGTAATCTCATAGAGATACTCAGGTTTTCTTTCTGACTTGGAGATAGAATAAGTCTGAAAACGCATGCAGACCTGAAAGCTGAACAGGTGTTAAATGAAACTCTATCCAGCCGTATGCGCCTGGTGACGCGGTAGACCCCTATTCATTCTAAGTGGACACTATAACTTCGTCTGAAAGGCTTAAAAGCACCAGTCTTGTCTCTTAAGACAAAGACAAAACAAAAACACAGACCCCGGAACCCACACAGCCACCAACAGTTTGAAACACGTTGGTCCCGAGAAGTGATTCCCTGGTAAGACAACAGCTCTGACTTAAGCCTCTTTAGCGTCAGCCGACTCCGCTGGAATGCAGACGTCTGCAAAGGGGGCCTATTATTTAAAATCTTTTCATCATGCTGAAAGGGAGGGAAATAGCTTTGACGTTGAGAAGCTCATGAATAATGAATGTTGTTTCTATCAATGTATGTATAATTAATCACATCTCTACTAACTGGACTTCTGTGGAGCCTGTAGGCCTGAGTGACATGGAGACTGGTCTGGACTATTGTCTCTGTTTCAGAATAAAAGACCGCAAAAGCCGCATGATCTGCAGTTTCCTATGTGGGGGTGATACACAGGTTGAGCAAGCAATAGCCTTAGTGCTTTGGCCTCACTTTATGAGAGCAGGGGGTGATTGTTTTGGTCAGAATGAGCAAATATTTGTTCAATTTCACACGGAAAGGCAAGGAAAAGGAGGAGGAAATGCAAGCAGGATGTGGTGTTGTGTTTACGTATCTGTTTCATTGTGTTCTTCAGAGGAGCTGTTATTTAGTTTGCTCAAACAATACGCAACACTAAGCACATGTGGCCAAGGACACAAGTGACCTCATAATAGCATTTAATTCACCCAGTTTAGTTTTTTTTTGGTCCAGTCTCAAAGACTGCAGAAATGTACAAGCTACAGCGGAGCAGGGAAGCTTTTAAAAACCTTTTCTCCACAGAATCACTCACTTTCATAACATGATTGATTCCCAAATGGGCTACTGGGTTTGGGGTGAATTGATGGGTGATGAAGTGAAATGATGCAGAGAATGTGGCAGGTTATTTGTCACACGTGTACCCTTCTGTCACAATTGATTGTGTATAATTTGAGTTTGCAGGAGAGCCAGTTGATATTAAATGGTAACAACTCTCTGTATTCATCACGGCAGGCCCCCTTTAGCAGTCAGAAATAGAAAATGTAATCTCATCCACAACCATGGCTGTGCCTCAGGCACTCTTTCACCCTTTTTACTGCTGATCCTCCCTCAGGGGCCCTGCCCTCTCTAAAGGAAGAGGGAAATCTATAATCTAGCAGATGGCAGACGATCTATGGGAAATTCTATAATCGGGGAAATGGTGGTGATGATGGTTGTCGGGGTAGAGGGCAGAGGGTGGTGGTGGAGGGCTACAGCAGCTCAGGGACCAAAGACCGCTTCTTCCTTCTGACGCGGTAAACAAAATATAAACCCACTTCGAGCAGGTGCCTTGGTGGTCTGTGTCTCCGTCATGGGTGTCACGCAGACTGAGTGTGAGCTGCTTAGAGGTGCTGCTGTGTGCCGACCCAGAGGCGAGGTGGTCGGGCGCCAGTTCAGCCCTGCAAGTCAGGGACTGTTGCAGCAGTGCTTTGGTAGGGAAGCAGAAAGAGAGAGTCTGTGTGTGCAAGAATGTGGATGTGCAAGATGCTCAAAGCGAAGCATTTCCTTTCATAGTCACAGTGTGTAGAGTGAGAAAGTCACCTGCAGACACACACACACACTCACACAGACACACACTCCTCTGCATCCTCACTGCAAAATTACATGAGTGGAATACATGCATCTGTAAACAGGCAGCTTTAGACACTGACCATCCTTCATCCGGTGAAGTTTTTGCTCTAATTTCCCTCTTCTCTCTTAATTTTTCTTTTTACCCATCGCTACTCTTTTAACTTTACCACAAACCTAGCTGGATAATGAAGCCTTTTTATTTTCTAATTGCAGCTGGCTTGCCCTGTAAACCCCCTGGATCTCTTTCTCCTCATCTCTTCCTTTAGCAATGGGATATCAATAACAAGGCACATTATGTGTAACATTTCCTTCCGGGACCGAGGGGAGTCCGCGAGCGAGCTGCAGCAACAATAAACGAAGACAGAGGCACAACCTCAAACTGCTCAAACACAGAATGAAGCAGCAAAATTCGATCTGACAGTTTTAATTGATTCTGTCTAGTCTGATGTTCTGTATGTTTAAACTGTGCATTTTAGTGTGGCAGTAAGAGCATTTTGTGTCCACAACAAGCATGGCTGGATGTTTTTTGTCAGCAAAATTGATGACATTAAAGAGTTGCATCCATGACAGACATGAAACACTCACTTCTGTAATCAATTTTCCTTCTTTTAGATGCTCAGTTTTTTTTAAGACACAGTCTTATACAATCCGCCCCACCCTGCTTAAATACGTTCTGTTTTTAGCTAGTTTAACTCATGTTTAATAGATACAGTTTATCTCAAATGTTAACTTTGCTTAAAAGAATGATTGTATGCATCTGTGTTTAAGCAAGGTTTAATTTTGTAATTTAATAAATGGTAATTATTCCACACAAAGATGCAGCATGGCAAAGATTGCTTATCAGAATCGCAGTATTCTGGTTCCATATCAGTCCTTTTTTAAACTGCAAATGGAAAAGAAAAAGAAAACAATGTCTATAAATGAAATTCTTGAGTAAGAAACGTATTGCTTATCCCTTTTTCAAAATAACATGTTATTAGTGCATGTCGCTGCATCTGTCAATATTTCTCTAGCTTGCTTCCCTGTTTAAATGTTATACTGTGCTGTATCAGCCTAGATAATACATACAGTAGGGCAGCTGTGTGACATTTTTTTCTCTCTTTTTCTCTCCTATCTGTGTGACATCTGCTGAACTTGTCGGGTGTTTACTGGTGTAACAACTGGTGTCTTCACTCCCCCACCCCTCCTCTTCTCTGGTGCGCCCCATGCCCCCACACAATGAATACACTTGCATCCAGACTACAGAACCAATTGTCACGCTGGGAGGAAGGCAAATCAAATCTTACGGCAGCAACTAGGCGAGGAGATTGCTTTTCCTCTCAGTGGCAGAGAAGCGAGCCCATCGTCCCTGTGCCTCAGGTTTTACTGGAGAGAAAGAAGCAGAGGGTGAAAAGGGGAAAGCTACAGGGCTGCAGCAGCTGGACCGCAAGCCTCCCGCAGGTCAAGTCTCACCCATTTCCTCCCATCTTCACCCTCTCTCTCTCTCTCTCTTCACTCTCTTTCCACTGCCCTCCCCACTCATCCTGACACTACCTATCAGTCACCCGGCGACACCAGGGACTACATTCCTCCCTCCAGTCCTCCAGATGAAACGGAACAATAATTATGGGGATAAAGTGGCTCTGGCCGCCAAACTGGGGCCGCTCAGATCACAACAACACATTGTCCAACCTGATTAAGTAGCCATTTGTGGCGTCCTCGCTGTAGTTAAGCAGTCCTCATCCTCTTGCCTGAAACTTGACCTCCCAGCAAGATATATTGACATGTCCTCCAATTTGAGGTCGGTCAGAAATGTGGGGGCAGACATTACATTTCTTTACAGGAAGCCTGGGCTGATGCATCCGATTCCTGCCCAGAATAGGCACTCTTAAGTCACTCATCAATGCCCAAGGTTATGCCCTCACATGTTGGGTGTTTGTTTATTTCCACTGACAATTTGATAAATAGAGGATGTGTGGTTATCTCCACTGAATCCTTTGATTAATGAGTGGCCACTGTGTTGTTGATCAGCTTGGTTGGATACTCTGAAGAGTCTCTTTTGAGTCTCTTTTGGTTGTACCTACAACGCACTTAAGAGAGCTCCATGTAAAACCCCTGAGAGAGAATTGCATTATGGAAAGTACAGTTCCATTTTTGGACTGGAACAGCTTGAGAGCAGGGGCATACCGCCTTCCTCTCCAGGCCGTGCGCACACAGAACCTGCCATCCAAACCAATTACAGGCTGTAGCCAGAGTGACATTCGCAAGAAATTTTCTATCTTGTCTTTTAAATGAAGTTTTCCCCTTGTTACTCATGCCTTGCATTTTCATTAGTCTCTCACTGGATGCGCAGCCACTGTAGAAGATGAGGCAGTTTAATTCGTGTTCACTGGGACCAAAGTGGAGCACAGGTGGAACACAAAACAAAAGTAAAAAACAAAATATGCGAATATATTGCATGTTTGCTACAGCACAGAAACAGTATTGATCTATAAAAGAGGCGCTATAAGTCTTTTAAGGGAAAGATATTATACTGATAAAACACCACATATACGTTTCTAAAATGTTGCAACATTTATAAATTAATTAAATAATAGGTGATAATCTTTAATTAATGACTAATTTGAGTTGCAGTATGTTGCCACCGCCGTTACCTTTTGATATTTAATGGAGTCAAGCTGAACAGGAACAAAAGGAGTCAGGGGTAATACAAGAGAACAAACATGGTGTGCTCCAAATTAAGGGCTAATAATAAAATGTTAATTAAATTCCTTTTTATGAATTATCTTCTCTATAGTAATGAATTAAAGTTTAATTAGGGCTAAATGGTAAAAAGGAGACGGAATGATGCTAACCTTCAGTGCAAACACATTGCATCATAATTTCAGTTATGATCAGAGGCCAATCAGAGGCCTGCCCTTGCATTGTTGCTTATCATTATGCAATTTTCCTGCAGAAATAATTAGGAGCAAAGGAGGTGAGATGGCAAACAACAGCTTATCTCCTAATGACTGAAGGTAGACCTATGCACCTTTGAGAATACGGAAAGATAACTACACCTCTGACATACATGCAAGTTCCTCAAAGTTCACAGCAAGTAAAGAGACAAGAACAATAATGCTGCACAGCGTATATGTTGTCTTTGAAGCTATGAGAAAATGGCATCAATACCAAGAATCTAAACAAACAAAGACATGTTTGGTAGCATTAACAAGCTCTTACATTTTTCATAGACTACAAACAGGTCACGGGAGCTATTTGCCAGAGGTAAACACCACACATTGGCTGCTGTGATCTGCCAGCATCACTTTTATTTATTTATGTATTTATTTATTTATTTCAAAAGAGATCCAAGAAGACTGGGACTAATGCTTGACATTTCCTCTGCTCCCCCATACCCGCTGCTCAGACTCCAATGCATTGTGGTTTCATTTCCACGCAGACACGGAAAAAGTTCAAAACGTTCGACCCCATTAACATCTCATAAGGAGAGTGTTCGCACAGTCGCACACTGAGTTTTAATCCAAATCTGTTTGGTCACCATGTATGACAGCTGTGCAGGGCTGCCGCTACCTCAACAGCAGGCCTGTGTCAAATGTGTAGCTCACTTGATAATCAGCAACTGTGCTTCAGTGCCTGCATTAACCTTTCTTATCATAGGGGTGACTTTTTTTTTCAACAGGGCTTTGATATCGGTACTGTAGACTTCCCTCGGAAGTCAGCCATTGACTCGCAGCTTTTATCAGTATCAGTATCTGCGTCGTGGAATTTTAAGTGAAGGCTCTGCTTTCTTTCTGCAGAAAACACCTGCATCTTATCAAACTTTGTCGAAAGGGTTGTATCCTGGCTTTTCGCAGGACTGGGAAAGTCCTTTGAGAGGCTTTGATACCCTTTGGCCCTCTGACATCTTACCTAGTGTGAGTAGATGCTTGGCAGACGCAGGAGGGGCTACCTGCTCAGTGTACACTAACTCCTCTGTCCATGTGCTCGTACTCGTCAGACATTCTCCCTGCTAAATAAATGTTGAAAAAAAAATGAATGTAGGATGCCTTTGAACTGTGTTCTCTAATGTGGGTCAGAGATCTATCGTATGCATATTCTGAAAGCCTTTTCATCTGCAATTGCGGAGTTAAGATTCCCCTGGTACACTCTTAATTTCATCTACTTCTCTCGCAGTTATTTATTTAATATTTCTACATTAATGTCTTCTCAAACATGGTAAAAGTGAAGAGTTCAGAGAAGAAAAAAGGGAAACTTTTCTTCTCCCTCTGTCTGCATGATCGTCTGTCCGCCCTAATGACTCCATTTTAAAGACAGTGGGCTGACCGGCAGTGGAGGGAGGGAGCAAGGGATCGAGAGCGGGGAGGGTGAAGAGGAGAAGAGAGGCTGCGCTCACTGCAGCACTCTCCTCAGCTCTCAACTCCCAGTCAGCCTCTCTGTGTGTGTGCTTTGAAAGAGAATAGGATTCAGCCCTTTGAAAGCCGAGGCTGCTCACCGGGGCCTTTGTGTAAAATAACATTTCTACTGAAAGCCAATTACTGGTAACATTATTTTGGTTGCTTCCATTATTAAAAGTACCTCTCTCTGTTGCCCCCATCATCCCTCAACCACAACCCCCCACCCCACCCACTCACCTCCCCACCCCCTGCATCGCTCTCTTACAGACGGAGAATTACTCCATTGACTCCAGTTACGTGAACAGCAGAGCCCACCTCATTAAAAGGTATGTCTTGATTAGGAATTGTTACCAGCACCTCGTTACCATTGTTATCGGTAATTGTTTCATCTAATGAGTGCACAGCTACCGTTGCAGCAGTTTGCATGTGTTCCTGCATGTTTTTCATTCAGTATAATTGCAATGGGAGGATAAGATTTTGGGATAAATAGCATTACTCCATAATGCGTTTAGTCGACACTTGTTAAAATGAGCCACAAACTCATACTCTCAGATTATTAGATTACGCAGAGCAGCAGAATCATTTCCATATTTACAGATAACCTTATTACTCTTCTGTAATTTGGTTCATTAGCAACACATGTAGCTTGAATTGCATCGGGTTTAAACCAACTACTCAATGATTAAATTACATTCAAGACATTTCTCCTGTGTTTTTCTTTCACTTCTTTTCAAGACAACAGTTTCATGAATAGTCAATAATCCTATTCTTTTTTCTTTCTTGGGTGAAGAAGTGTTTTCATTGTTCTTTGTACTTCAGTCCACCTGAACCATGATATTAGATAGGGTTGCGGGAATGCAGGGTTGTGGGGTCGGGATGGGGGTCATGTAATAATTCCCTCCAGCCATTCATTGAGGTTTTTGTAACCAGGCTCACTTGGAAAACTACAATTCTCCCTCTTTACCTGCAGCTATGTAACATTCCAGCCTTTCTTTTGTTTGAGGCCATCCCGGCCTTTTGAAAACCCATTATGGCAATTTCCCCCCCAAAAGATTCCCTGCATTAATGTAAACAAAGAGCATTCAAGTGTGGGCCTCTGCAGCACTCTACAAAGAAATCCCCTCAGGAGCCAGTGAGCCTATGGTCTGGGACAGGTGCAATTACAGTGATAACATCAGAGAGCCAGCATTACCTGCAGTCCTCTCTCCCAGGCTGGGGAATGTGATGCTTGGTTTGGGGGATGCAGCTACCTTGTACCGTCCTTCACTTCCTCTTCCTTTCTTTTTGTTTGCACACATTTGTTTACTCTCATTTTCTCCCCTCTCTATTCTTTCCTCTGCTTTCTAGCCTCTTTTCTCCCCTTACATGAACTCATTCATATATTTTTTCTCTCCTGCAAGAACACATGTTCATATATTCACCCCTATTTAGTGTTGTTTGTAAAGCAGAATTTGTTCCAGTGGGATGGAAATCAAATGAAGGGAAATCACGCTGTTACTGTGCAGCTGTTGATTGTGCCCCCCACCCCCCCCTCTTTATTGACTGTGAGCCCCAAACAAGACAGATGCTCAGTTTGTATGCTTCCAGCGTTTCCTACATCCATCTTCCTTCCAGGAATGCCTGATTACTGCAGTATTTGTTTGATTGTAGTGAGTGAGTGCCTCCTGTTTGTTCAGTGCGATGTCCTTGAAGTCAGTGCATCCATCCAAAATGTCCCTGTCTGAAACACCCCGTAGCTGCCATGTTATCTGTGAAGTTAAAAAAAAAGTCCACTTACTCCAAAAAAGCTCTCAACAGATTTAAACCTCTTTCTTATTTCATGGTTACTGCAAGCGTAGAAGCTGGAGCGAGACTTTACTCTTTGCAAAAGTGTAGTATTTAACTGAGACTTACAACAACAAGAAAATTACTGTTTGCCTGTTTCGAATTCACGGAAATAGACCACGTAAAAGGGCAAAGAATTCACAGAAAGGACATAAAAAGGGACAAGGAGAGAAAGACGGACAGCTCGTCACAAACCATCAGAGGCACGGGGATGAAGGAGAGCATGTGAAAGAAGGTGACGTGACAGTTAATCAACATTTCCCTCTCCTCCCTCCTGGCCCCCATGTAGCACATCGACATTCAAGGACCTGGAGGGGAACAGTCTGAAGGACAGCGGCCACGAGGAGAGCGACCAGACCGACAGTGAACATGATGTCCAGAGAGGACACTATGTTGACACGGCTGTCAATGACGTGCTGAACATGACTGTCCCCCCCAATGTTTGCCAGCTGCCAGACCAAGGTAAGAAAATCTGTGTTTGTACGTGAGTGTGTGTGCTGTGGGTGCTTAGGGGATTGCAACATCCTTTGGAGTGTGTTTTGCCAGTTTCAAGATAAGAGTCTGTCTTTATGCTACCAGAGCATCTTTTAAGGTGCATTATGCCCATTGCGGGCTTCAGATGTGCAAGTATGAATAACATCACAGTTTTTTTTTTGTCTTTGATGTCCTGCTAGAGCAGCTAATGTGAGGGATCTCTGACGGCTAAGGCTACCCTTTGATACAGGCTTAGGCAACATTATTGACTGATAGTAGCCATGTCTGCTCTTGAAGTGGGGCCGGCTTCAGATGTGCTTGAATGGCAGCAATTAGGCTCACAAAGGTAGAAGGTGGAAATCTACATATCTCCACGTGCCCCCATCCATTATTCAGTGGGATCATTTAACAGGGAATTAATGTTGATGTTTCATTTCTGACTCACCGTTTAAAAAGACATCCACTTGGTTGGCAGAAGTCAGTGTAAGGGTCATGTTTGTTCTTAACTACTGCCAGTCAGATGGAGGAAGAGAGTGGGTCAGTAAGAGGGAGAGAAAGCAGGATAAAGCTGTCTGGAGCAGGCCAGGATGTTACTATATGCACCTGAGGGTATTTACCGAGCTCAAAGGAAACACCACATGCACAGGTGCCGCAGCTCAGCAGAGCACGAGAGTCAGAGTGTGAGAAAATCACAGACATTTTAGGATGACTCACATTAGCAGTTTTACTCTGAGTGAGAAGGAAACACAGGACATTTTATTTTAAAGGCGTGCTCTTGAGAACGGCTCTTACAGATATCACTCGCAGTATCTGAACTTTACATTTGTGCTGTGCTCCAAATTGGGAACTTGCGCCAAATTTAGTTTTTCTTCCCTCAGTTAACGTCGACATGATTTTGGTTCTTTTTACTAACCCTGCCCTAGTAAGGCTGTCAACTTTCTCACTACTCTACTTTCTTCCTCCTCGGCTTATATAGAGAAGAAATTTTAATGAGCAAGAGATAACGAAAAGGAATCGTACTCTATAAAAATGCATGAAGGAATGAAGATTATGTGGTTTGTTTTAATTATTTATCTATCTATTTTTATCAGTGGACTGTGAAGTGTGTGGGTTTGGTCGAAGAAGCGGTAATAGACATGTGTAGGCTCTTCCTTGTCTGGTCCCTGGCATATTTAACTAGCCAGATGCTTCACTTCGAGCAATTTGGCTGTTGATGTTGTTTGACTGGGGCATAATAACATTAGACAACCTACACTTTATGTTAATCAAGAATAGAGTCATACAAATGCATCTGCCTTCATGGCTGGTCGCCCATACATTGTAATGACTTAGCTGAGAAATGCAGACAGACGTATATAGGGTCAGGAAGTATGCGACCATTAGAATCAACTTGCACAGGGTGATGAACAATGAAAAGGGAATTTGCTGACTATTGGTTGCCAGATAAAATTACCTCACAACCCGCGCAAATTCCTGTGCCTTTAAAAAATGCATGCTGACAGGTCTTCTAGTAGTGGGATCTCATTATTGGAGACAATTAGAAATGATGTACATGAAGAATATTACAAGTGGGGAGAGCTCTCTGAGGCAGTTCTTTTTTCATTAACACCACCAATGATTGTATCTGTTTCAGCAAAATGGATGCATGCCTCCTGAATGTGTAATGCAGCACCACATTGCTGGTAAACAGAGCAAGAGGCTATTTCACAGTGCTGTCCATTCTTTTGACCAGAACGAATAGATGATAACAAAGTATCTGTTTAGAATTACAATTAGATGGTCTGTTATTGGCTTTTTTTTTTTTTCTTTTTT
>NTHP01000359.1:388498-448508 GCA_003416845.1 Oplegnathus fasciatus | reverse complement strand
TTTTTTTTATTACAGCCAGCTACAGACTCACTTTTGGCCGGCAATTTTCCTCAGTAAGGACTTAACAAAATGGCTCCACTGGAATCTTTCCTCCCTTTGTTTTGAAAGTCAGTCAGCAGCAGTGGTCACACCAGAGAGTAATGAGAGGCTGTTCATAATTATTAAATGAATTGACCAAAGATCCTTACACGTGCAGAAATGTAATGACATAGCAAATGAAATCGTCCCTCTATTACCATCTCAGTGGTCTAATTACATAGTTAAAGGGCATGGTGGGCTGACAGAGATGGGCAGATTCAGCATGACGCACAGTTGAATCCGTCTCTCCCGTTGTACGAGGATATTTTTTCATCGTAGTTTTTTGCCGCTCCTCAGGAGAACACTAGCTTCCTCTTTTCCCGGCTTCACTTTCCTCTGTGCAAGCTGACTTGAGTACAAAGGCAGAAATAGAACAGTTGAGGTTGGTATAATATGAGAGCCGCAGTGGTTACAGTCATGTGATGATGTGGTTTTACTTTGAGCTCATCTGTCTTAATTGACAAAAAGTGGACACTACTTGCTAGTTCTATTGAATGAATGGAGGGAATTGTCAGAAAACAAATAGGCATGTTCACTAAACACCCGCTGCTTAGATGTCTTCTGGGACTAACTCTGTTGTATAGTGCGCCTCTCCTGCCAGCTAAAGCAGAAAACAAGTTGAGAGACTGCAATTGCCAAAGGACAACAACACACACAAGCCGAGGATAGACGAGCCTTGTTTTTTGTGTGTTTTTATTGTTCTGTTTTCTCATGTTGATAAGTGCTGAGAACAAAAGGAAGCTGGAAGGGGGAAGGAGGAAGGGTTAAACTCTCGGGCTTTTACAGTGCAAATGTTTACCATTCCCAGTGCCATGTAAAAGTGTTGTTTGCCCAGGAGACAAGCCGTTACCTTTACACAAAGACCCTGCTTTCCCATCATCTTGTGTGCTTTCAAGTGGGAATCCATTTGTCTGAGGAGAGTCAGCTGCTAACTAACCTAGCTCTGAATCACAGTGGGCATTTTTTCCTCTCTGTAACAATTTAGGAGTTTGATATTTGGCTTTTGTCCATCAGAGTTACGCTTTTTTCCTCAATGATGCGGTTTCAACAACGCTATACATTATTCCTGTCCCAGCCACTACCAAAGTAACTTTCAGCGAAGTGCTTGTGAAGAGATTTTAGACTTAAATCTGAGTGAATGCCTCTTTGTTGAATCCCTGCCAAGAATCTAAAGAGGCGTGTGTGCTCTTTTTGAAAACCTGACCTGAAATATCCTCACCCAGTGGATTAGATTAGGGGAGTATCCGAAGAACAAATTACTTTAAATCTCTTAAAATCTATAAAGGAAGGGCTATCTTTAACATGTAATGGCTCCCTCATATCTGCCAATAGAATAAAAACGGATGATATCGCTGTAACTATAAACTGAGAAGAAGAGCTATATAAAATGAATTCTTCTTTATCTTTATAGGCATGTCTGTGAAGTTAGGGGGATTTGGTTGAAATGTGCGACATGCTAGCTTTGGCTCTGTAGAGCCATTAGTGTCAAGGGAGAAGCAAGGGAACAGACTCCGAGGGGGCTGGTGACAAAGAGAGCTAAATCTATTTTTTTTCGACTTCCTTTGATTGTCATAGCTCACACTTTAATTCCTCCCGGATATGGATGAGCCATGGTTTTTAAGGATTAAGATTCATGTATTGTTAAATCGCCCGAGTTATCTCTGCAGGAGGGAAAGGGGGAGCATGATGTCGTTTTAAACTGTCCGATTTGTGGGTTTAGAGGTTTGTGGTCTTGGTTTTGGAATTAATACCAGGTCAATATGTAAGTGTTCTTCAAAAAATGCCCTTCCTCTTGGCTTAGTAGGCTCAAAGGGATCCAAGACTGCTCAATTAGCCAGAGCAGGGAACAGGCCTCTTTTATTTCTGACATATTCCTTGGCCTCCACCTCTGGAGAATATCTCTCATCTATCTGTTAGCTCCCTATGGGTGTGTGCCTGAAGCTGGAGCCTAGGAATGGAAGCCCCCTCCGTGGGCCGCAGACTTCTCCATATTCCCTTCTTCCATCAGCAGATCCGCAGGGTTTCACTGTTCCTAATTGATTTCAGCCCACCCCACCCCACACCTTTCCTCTCTCTCTTTCCCTCTCCCTCCATATGTCTTTCTGTCTTTCTCCTCTGTTTCCATCTACTGACTGCAAACATCTCCAACCCACATCTCCCAACTTTGTGCCAGTCAAGCAGTTCCCTTCCCCCTGTTGAATTAAAGAAAGAGTAAAAGCACCTCACATGTTCCTGCTGCAAACTTGCCCTAAATTCAACACGGGAACATTTCTAGTTTGCAGTTCTCTGATCTACTAACGAAAATGCTGACAGGTGTCAGAATCAGGAAGGCAACAGGAACAGGGCTGTGCTGACAACACGAGAGGGGGGAGAGAGAGTCTGTGTGTGAGGGAGACAGAGATGGAGAGATGAGCTGAGAGTCTAGTAAGCAGTCTCAGCGAGAGGAAATAAAAAGAGGAAAAGAGGAAACAATCTCTCTGACAGATAGGAGTGATTTTTTTTCATTCTCTCACTCCAAGATAACTGTGAATGTGCCAGAGGATTTGACTGATTCTCGAACAACATTTGATTGAATTAAGCATCAAAAGTCTTCATGTGATTCGGGCTGGCAACAACACATGTTGCGTTATGATATTTTATGATTAGATTTAACACACAAACTCTATACTGGGACCATCCATTTTGATTTGGATTTGCCTAATCTAATGTGTAACCCGTGGTGGAGGTAAAATGGCTGACAGTGACAAAGAGCTCAGTGCAATACAATCATTAAGGAAGATAGAGTGCACATACACTGCATGCTCAAACACACCAGAGAACACTCGCAAGCAGGTGTGGTGAAGTCTGTAATGAACAACCAAGATGCAGATTTTGCCTCTGAGATGTAGAGACTTGAGGAAGTATAAGGAAATAAAAATTCCACTTCAAGCTATGTCCATCTGTGCTCGTCTATTTTATCGTGCTCACATGGCTGACTGAAATTGTGTGAGTCAGTGAGGTCTCTGGCTCTGCCTTATTGAAATTACACCTAATGTAATAAAACAGAGCTGACCGGTATTGATTTGGCAACTGGCAAAATAGACGAGACCTCTATCACTTAAAGGGAAGATGGGAATGTTTTCTCTCTCTCTTTGGTTTCCCCATATCTCACTGTGTAAAGCAAGCCTGTTTCTGCTCAAACTACACTGCTTTTATGTCTGTTCTAAATTTAAAAAACTGGCTGTGGCCTCTTGGTAGTGTTTGTTTGCAGTACTTGCATAAGTAAACCAACAAAATCTTTAAAACTCATGTGCGAGCCCATCCCTTTAGTTCTTTAGTTAATTCCAAGAGGGAATAAGTTAAGAGATGTGAAGAAGGGCTTAAACAAACTTGACATGTTTTGATTCTCTGTTAAGTTTTTACAAGCATCGCCTCTAGCTGCTCTTCCTCAACTGCACACACTAATGCAGACACAAACAAAAATACATGCAAAAGGTCTTCTTCTCCAGCCCAGACTGAAAACATATAGTATGTTATAATACTATAATGGCATCCCCTGAACCCTCATCCTGCCAAAGCTCTCCTGAATATACCCAGTGTATTTAATCAGCTCAAGAGGGGACTGCTTATCTCTCTGCACTTGTCATGGATAGCGTATTGAACATATCAGAGAGAGAAATGGGAATAGTTCATTATTTTCTAGGGCTCACAATGAGCCTGATGTATCTCATTGCAGGCCCTCCACTGACAGCTCATTTTCTAGACAATCCTGGCATTCAGTTCACAACGCGGCAGGGCAAGAGAGAGAGACAGAGAGAGAGAGAGAGAGAGGAAACACAGAGACAGAGAGAAAATAGGGCTCCGGATCTCCATTGCTTATTCATGACGCTGTGGCATGCTAGGTGTGTTAATAATCTCCGCAGAAACCAAGTGAATCACAGTTGTTTGTTGAACACCTAGCCAAGCTGGGCCCCAATCGACAGCAGATGGGAAAACAGGGGGATCAGGATGATCCCAGACAGAGGGAGAGAGATTAAGAACAGGTAATGTGCTGAAGTTGATGGGGGCCGAGTGTGTATTAAAGAGAGAGGAGAGAGTACCTGAATTTTAAATCTGTCTGAGAGTGTGTACACAGTGTATGGAGTGTGTGTGTGTGTGTGTGTGTGTGTGTGTGTGTGGCTGCAAGTGTGTGTCTTTAAAGGTTAATCAGAGAAGGAGGGGGGAAGAGAAAGAGAGGGAGAAAGATAAAGGGAAGGCGCAAGAGAGAAATACTACGGGTAGGGGGGAAATAAAGTGAAATTCAAGTAGCGGAGCTACGGCGTTGTCTCCAGTCTACTTGCCTTTTGTGGCTCCGATTGATTCTAGTTCTTGTCTGAGGAACCGAGGCAGCAGCCATTTTTCCTAACCGCACCATTGTGTTTTTAATTCTTTGAGGTCACTGCGTGGGCACAACCCCTTCTCCACTGCAATACAAAGCAAGCAGTAATAAGACTGCAGGTTAAAACAGAGGGCTATATGGCTGGGGGGACTGCAGCCCCATTTGTACTTAAATCACACACACCTAATGGACATGTGACTCTTATACTTATAATAATTACTTAGTAATGTTAATAAGATAACTGAAATTACATCGTTTTACTCATTACCTTTCTTAATAGTCACTCTCTAGACATCCCAGTGATACTTGCTGCCCACTTGTCCACAAATGTATCTCAGTCTGTTTAGCGGTTTCGACATTCTCACCATTGCTGTATCTTAAATGGGACGAGGATCTTGTGCCTCCAGTTTGATGTCGGCTTGCTGCCAGAGATTCTAATCTAAACACACTTAACATTTTACAGCGATAATCTTGCCTTCATGTAATGTAAATTCAACATAATGAGAGGTTAACAAAGCCTCCTTTGCCACGGTGTTCTATATTTACGTCCTTCCCACCCACAAACAGTGCAAGTGCAGAGGCTGTCTCACGCACCCATATCGTGACGGTGAAATCGAAAGCGGAGCCAAGGCAAATAATTTTTCCTTCAGAGATGCTGAGGCAGGTTTTCTTTCAATGTGTTGTTGCATGTCTGTTGAAATTTTATGTGTGAAGTAAGACAATTAAAACAATTTTTTTTTTCAACCGTGATTGGTAACAGTTTTGGAAGGCACAGACAAACGCTGTCGTCCTGCCGATAGGGGCGTTCCTTTTCTGATCTGACGCCCTGATCCGTCCTCCTAGAGGGCATGGACAAACTGTGTATTTTGTTGTGTCATTTGAAGGACGACTGATAAGTCATTGTTGTCTGTCGTGTCAGGAATGCAATTTGTGTGCGCAACAGTAAAGTTGGCCACCCGAAGCACTCTGCCCCCAGGACAGGACAGAAAATAGCAGATAATACAACTCCAGGCCCGATCCTGATCCTCTGGTGACAACTTGAGCTCCTCTCAAGAGTCCCTAATACACCTTTACAAAAGCATGACTTACCACAGCCTTGTTGCTGAAATGGTATGACTATGGACTGATACCATGTGGAGTAAACAACCTGATGAGGACATACTATACACATAGACTAACTCAAAGGAGCCTTAGTGTGTGGCTGGAAGTGGGCACCGAGTGACTGCCAAAGCAAGGCTTGTATTACAGGGATCCCAGGATATCAGACACCAGGCGGCCTGTGCTCCCTCCAGGCAGGGCAGAGTCTGGCAGCTGGCCCGTAGCCCAGATAGCTATAATCAGCTCCATTACCTGTAGCACTGACTCCCATTTATGAGCCCTCATAGTGGAACCATGGCTATACTGCGGGGATTAAGGATGCTGTGAAATTTAGGAAAAGTACATATAGCATGCAGTCGCACATGCTATACCTACACCTGCTGCAGACACATACATTGTACACACAGGAGCGCGTTCGTAGCCACACGCAACACAAACGTGTAGTGAATGGGGAGAGATTTTCTGGGCATTATGTGTCTTGGCACGAGGCATTTGTTTTATCTTCTCCCTCTGTGAAAGGAAAGATTAAGAATATACTCTGCTCTGTTTAAGGGGAAAATCAGCTGTCTTCTGACAAGTACATTGTAGCCCGCAGTTTTCTGTCCAGAATACAAAGAGACATTTATCACTGCAGCTGGGGTAAGGGAGGAAGAGAGAGAGGGGGGTCCCCTGTGCTGCCGCAATGTGCATTTCTTTTTTTAACCCCTATTACTTCCTTTCTGTGGGAAAAAAACACTTTACCTCCATCTTCTTTAATCCGTTTTAGATTTCCTACGTTCTATTTTTCTTTCATTTCACTGTCTCCCCCAATGCCTTTGTCATCTCCTCCCTGGTTTTTATCTCAGTTCTCATCACCTTGTTTCTCCTGACAACATTATAACTCAGATGGAATATGTAGCAGCAATATGTAAAGTTATGTCGTCCTGCTCAGTTGTGGCAACAAAAGGTTACTACCTCAGGCATACTGCTATAATATTTCCATATTTTGCTCTCCTCATGTATATTCAGTGAGAATGATTTATTCTGTAACATTTTATAGCCGTTGAAATGCAGAACTTCTCTCGCAGAGACTCTGCATATACTGTAAAATGTAGCGTGGCAGAGTGTGCTCTTTGGATTTGTACTCAGCAGAAGTTAAACAGAGGTTAAAGAGAAGTCATCCAAATCACCTCTATCATTACTATCTTTCATTCACCAATTAGTGTCAGTGTTCCCCCGCTGTCCCCTCGATGACCTTGCAGGGATGAGCTCGCTATGTTGTAATTCAACATTTTTGAGTAGGTCTCAATGGTGGGAGGCACGTTGTGGCTGCTAGTGACCCAGATTATAAACTATTGATGAGAGAGTGAAGATACAGTAACGGAGAAGGGGGACCTGCTGAGGACCCAGGGAGCCTCCCCCGACCTTTTCTTGGCCACCGGTCTCCGCGAGAACTTGTTTGGATTCTGTCTTTCAGCACGTCTTCATATTCAGGAACCTTCCGCTCTTTTAAACCTCTGTGCTCTTTCTATTCTGTATTCAAGTAATTAACATGCACATTAGTAGGTAGTTCAGATTAAGGAAAGACACATTGCTACTGATCCTAACCGAGTTATTGTAGTTGAATAAAGATCAAAATTATAATGTGCACAACCTGAACACCACATTGAGTTTACTAGTCAATCTGAATGTCTGTGTTTTGCACACACTGTAGTCAGATTTCTGCCTGTTTTGACTCTGTTCGTGTGTGAGAAAGGTCAAGAGCTGAACAGGATGCAGGGTGGCGTTTCTACACTGTGGCGTAGCTGGCGGTGGTGGATAATCAAATTAAAGTAAATTCATCAACATTAAAAACATAATTCACAAAGGCCCAGCGTTTTTGTATTGTGCTGCTAATAAGATATTTCCTTGAGGCTACCACACGTCTTTCTGGGTGTTGCGCTAATTATCATATGGCATAAATACTACACTGGCTGTTACATTATTTACAATATGTGTTTACAGTATGTGTTATAGTACATAGTATGCAAAAAAATGCTTTTGGTACATTCCAGGAGGCTTTACTGTTGTTCCTTTTATGCACGATTGACAGAATTCACTCAGTGGATGCATCTTGCCAGCCTAATGCGACTTTTCAAACCCTGTTGTCCCCCACCTCCTTAAAGGGGAGGATAAAAGGTAATGGGAGAGGTCGGCTGTTAAGTTTAATGGCAGACAGGAAAGTCTCAGAATGGCTCTTTTTAATGATGTGCCTGTTCTCGTGCAGTCCTCGTTAAAGATGAGGCCAGAATGCATGCAGAGGACAGGGAGGGAACTGTGGCCAGAACACTACCCCCCCCCCACAATCTAGAGGATCGGCAGTGGGGGTCTCAGGCTCCTTTGTGTGCTCTCCGGCACATCGCAGACATCCTGTGCTCCTTCTGTATTCAGCTCACATTAGCATCAGAAAATAAATAAAGCAAGCAATCAGGCCGTGACCTCTTATATCCACAGTGCTGCCAGCCCCCCACCCTCCCTCCTCATCCTCCTCCTCCTCCTCCTCCTCCTCCTCCGCTGCACTCTACATAGGTTTAACTAGCTTGGATTTGCAACTGAATGTCAAGCTTGGTGTTTGGCTTTACCACAGGGCAGGTTGTTCCTCAGCTGTCTCCAGAGAAAAGGAACTCAAGGATCGAGAGAAGCGAGGGAATTGGATCTTTGACACCTGTCACTTCCACTCTGCTGCACCTTGCTCCCTTGCCACACATAAGGACTTTTCATGTCACAGCTCAGCATGTTATCATGAGTGGGCACAGGGCCTGAGAAATCCAATTACTACCACTGTGTCAGACCCTTGCCATCATCCTTATGTATGCTATAGTCATGTTCCTCAAATCAGAAAAGATGTGCCTATTAGTTCCCTCTCTTTTCTTCAGACCAGTCTCCCACCTCCATTTCAATCTGTGTGTCTTAGATACGAGCTGGAGCTCTACTCGTGGACTGCCTCAGTGCTGACAATCCTCTATGTAGTGTGGCACTGGCTGGTGGTGGGTGGCTAATGCTACGGACATTGGTTCTGACTGTCTTGATATTAAGTGGTATCATGGTGCAGACCTCACTGTGGTGAATAATGGAGAACCTTGGAGAGAATCAGCATGCCTCCCAGATGCCAAACAGAATGGCCTTCATGACAGGGAAATAGAAAGTGTTAGAAAGGCCTCCCTCTTGCTTTTCCACTGCCCAGTAGGTATGAATCTAATGCATCTCCACTCAGCAAAGGCCTCGCTGTGTTTTCCTTATTTCTTTTATGTGCTGCTCATCCCTGAGTGACACTTTCAATCTGGTTCAGTGGGAAACAAGGGGACTGTCTTTTCAAACTATGATCAGCGTTCCAATGTGGCCCACCCCCTCTTACTGTATATGTTTCCGCACGCTGAGCTAAACCTGCCCATCACGCTACATACCACCACACTCACCATGCTACAGTGTCCTACTTCCAGAGGTTGTTAAAATTGTCGTGAAAAGAGACAAGTGGAAGAAAAAACAGAAATGGGAAGAAAATGAGAGGGAGTAGGGACCACGCTGGTGCTTCTGCGACAAGATAAAATGGAATATAAAGCACATAGTCATGGCTGACACAAAGTGAACATGACTGAATGAGAAGCCACATTATATTAATTATGTAAGGCCACTCTTTTGAGGCAAAGCTGAAGCTCACAGAGACAGAGAAATTCCTAAGATATTGGTATGCTACCCGGTGTGCCGTCCCCAGTTGTTTGGAGCTGGACACTCTGACAGGCGCTGAAGTATTGTGTTTATTTTAGATGGCTAATAGAAATAGCACTTGAGAAAGGGAAAAAGAAAAATCAAAAAGTAAAACTATGAGAAATGTCTCTTTATGGCAAATGTGAGAATATAATGGCGTCTTACTCTAGGATGTTTATGGGTTATAGATTGTTCCAAACCATTAAATCATAAATCTATTTCCCCACACTTGATTAGTTTTGTCTTTTGACTGTAGGGATGAAAACTTCACAAATAGAAATCTTGGTGCTGGTGACACATCTTTAATTTGTCATGGACCTCTTGTTTATTAAGGAAAAGCTCCATGCCCCACAAACCATTCTTTCCCATCATCCAGTGTTATATTTCCCTGACATTTGCAGTATTTGCTCTCCTGCCCATTAGAATTGCTGAAAACGTGTGTAATAGGGATTTATTCCAGCTGATAACACCCCTAAATATTCAGTTGAGGAATGTCTAATGGTCGCTGGTTCAGCAATTAGATAAAGTGACCTAAGTGACTCATCTGACATAGGCACTGTTTTCCTCACAGTTTTGACGTCAGCGATCACCGTCCATAGTGCTGCCATCCCTAAGCCAACTCAACTTCTCCTCTCCATCCATGCTCCCCATATAGCTTTCCTCTACCCCCCCAACCCCATTCACAAATGTAATTTAAGAGTCTGTTTCTGTCCCCCTTGCTTCTCCCAGACTCAAGGGTTTAGGAGCAAATTAGCTTGCTAGCTCGGTCAAGCTTAAACACAGAAATGCTGCATTTGTTCCAGTGTATTTAAAGATGTCCTCTGCCGATGCATTGTAGAGGAAACGAGCCAAGCAGACAGAGGCAGGCAGGCAGGCGGTCTGGCTGGCTTGCATGGCGGAGTGGGCAGGTCTGCAACGGGGACGCCAGCAGCCTGCTGTGCTGAGTTTTGGGAGTGCATTGTACTGTTGCCGTGGGCCTGCAGCACCAGAACACAGGTTAATTTGAAGCCCATCATTAGAAGGGCAATTTGGACGCGGAGAATTGACAAGGGTGACATTTGCTGGGTCATTATACACACACAATGCACAATAAAAACTTCTACCTCGATCAAAAACAAATTCAAAGCTGGAAAGTACGTATTAGGTGCAAGATTTTATTTAGCATACACTCACTAATGTAATCAGTTTGAATAATTGTTTTTATTTTGTAGCTTATTTAAATAACAATCTTTGTGTAAGGACAGTATCTGTGTCTTTCTGCTTAAAACCATGAAAGCAACAAAATACCTATGAAAGGGTCAAAGATATCCTGTATTATATTAATGGAACAAATAATTTCAAAGCTTACTAATTGTAGATTATATTATCTGTCTATTACCTTCAATAAAATAAAATTACCATTTATTCCATTTGCCTTTCAGACACTTTTGAATGATTCCTCCCTGCGTGATGTTTCCCCACAATATCCTATTTTAACAGAGATATATTAAATTATGTGAGCAAGATGAGCTCAAGTTGCAGTTTCATTTAGACTTTAATTGCATTTTTTTTTTCATCCCGTATCTTTCATATTTTAAAATAATTATCCCTTTAAAATACTTCTAACCCAAAGATGAATTTTCTCTGATGAAATTCATCACTGAATTACATCCCTGATTAGTTTTTCTTGGAAATGTTATATATGGCCACCAAAGTATCTAATTTACTACCACAAAGTTATTAAGCTGATTTCTTGTTCCAATGACAGCGAAATGGTTGGCATCATTATCTTGTAGCAGAGGAAAAGCACAGACGTTTTACAAGTTCTTTCACAGTTTGTAGATAAACCCAAACCCTTAACTGCTCTAAAGACCGTTATTCGACACAAACAGTGAAACCTGGACAGAATCTGTTTGGTCTGTGATTACTTTTCCATCATAACAATCTGTATTTCAGTCTGTGTCTTTCTCTACCAAGTCTCTGCATGTTGCTGGATTGGCAGCGTGGTTGAAGTGGTTGTAGTTAAGCCCTGTTCAGGCAGACATGATACCGGCCTTCCCAGAGGCTTGCTGATATTTTGTGGACACATACATGGTTCTCTGGGACCTCCTTTTTTCTCTTTAGCCAAGTTCAGCATTATGCAGCCAGGCTTAGGTCTTTGTGCCTTTCTGCCTGGGTTAAATCCAGCCCAGAGTGCCTGTTTAGAGAGTCTAAAAGTCACTGGCTCACATAGTTTATTAAACCGGGGCATGAATTATGGGTCTAAAAACCTACAGATCACTCAAGATCTGACCACTGTAAATCCTGCCCTTCCAAGTATTGCATATGTCATGATAGAAGCCAAGGGTAATTCTTCTAGAGCCTGTTACTGAGACACTGCAACCTCTAGGAGGCAGTGATGGTAGGAGCAGGGCACAGTAAGGTGAGAGAATCCTTTCAGCAAAATAGTATTTGTTGCCGGGGCTTCAAAACCAGCCCACTCATGTATGTCATCATGACATCCAGCTCGCATCGTTTCCACTACATCAAGCAGTCCATTGGCTAGTGGTCCTGCTTTTGAACAAAACAGTGCTCTGCGATGACATAGTGATTTATAAAACAGCATAGCGATTGCTTTTTTTCCTCCCGCTGCTGTTACACAGCTGTTAAACAGATGCTGTTTGTACCAATTTAGAAGCTAGTGCATTGTTTGTCAACACCAGTTTGGAAATTCATTCTTTATACCAGGACCTGCTGCAGAATGCGCAGGCTGGGCTGGATGGGCCAGCAGCGAGGGAGGGAACATTTGCGGAAACATTTGCAGAATTTGGCTTGAACTGTAGCTAGCTTTTAAAACAATTATTGACAAGTGCCTATAAAGAATAGCGACAGTGAGACTGGCTCAAAATTGAGTTAACTTGCCATTTTGCATCAGCTTTTGGGAGGACAGAGGCAGGCCTGTTGGAAGTGACAAGCTGTCAGACACTCTCTGCAGTGCTGGATGGATTAGGCAGTGAATTTGTTCTTGATAAATTGACTGGTACTAATGCTCAGAAATAGAACCAGGGCCACTTGAACCCCTGGCTTCGCCAGCCGTACGACAGTACTAACAAGGCTGCCCAGTGAGTCTAATTTCCTCGACAATTAATATTTGACTGGGAGAGTAGAAGGAAATCTGGTCAGATAGGCAGAAATGAGAGGAAGAGATTTTTGGTTGAAGGATTTATTTAATTACAGCAATGTACGTGAGACAGCAGTACTGATGAGATGAAAGAGGAGGACAGAAGGAGGAGAAGCATAAAGGATGGGCTTGTGCGGGGAGCTGCGAGGGATGAATCTGGGGGTATTGGGGGGGAGATAGCTTGATGTGACTGAACCAGATGCTGTGGGGAGAAGGAGAGGACTCAGTGCTGTGTAGAGAATGATGGCTTGCGTGGCGCAGTAAGGGTGCCCCTCTACTGTTTGTAAAAACAAGACCATCACACTCCATCTTGCCGCTCCCGCAGGAGCCAGGCCTCCAGGCTGATTTATGGCCCACAGACTGAATTGGCTGGCTGGGATGACAGCAGTGCTTGGACTCTCCCTGGTGAGTAGTGTAGGAGGCTGCTTGGCCGAGCCTCAGCCTCAGCTGGCCGTAGAACTGCCCTCTGCTGTAGTTAGGGCAGACTAGATGTTAAGCTCCGTCCCCAGTGTTAGGATCAGGCAGGGCCAAGCCTGTTAGGTCTCAAGCATGCTTTGGACTCTGAGCACCAACCAACCACAGACAGTCATCCTCTATTCTGCTGGTGCCATATTTTCTGAATTCTTCCTCCCCTGTGATACTTCCATCAGCTTCTGCATCACAGGCTCCACCAAGACTCTGTAGTAACAATTTAGATTTAATCAATCTTTGCCATGTGACTGCCAGGATGGAAAATTAATATGGAGAGCAATTAGAAAACAGCCATCTCACTGTCAAAGATACACCAAGATGAGAGCAGAAAAGTGGACGGCATTTTAGCAGCAAATGAAATCCTTCTGTGAACCACTCAGACATGGCAAGGAGTGTTGGCTCCCAGGCTGTCCTCAAGAGGGGTCATCAGGACTGCGGTCACATTTATTTAACTTTCTGTGGATTGAATTCTGTTGGATTTTATGCCAGTCCTCTCACAACGCAATGAAAAGATGCACAAAGCATAATGTCAGAGTTGCTGTTTGCTCTTTCAACACCAGAGATGAATAACTGTCTTTTCAGACTATAGACAGGCTATATTTGATAGCTTTGTCACAGCATTTTGAGAGGGTTTAATATCAAAGACACCAAGGAAAGAACAGGAAAGGACGGGAAATCAAAGAGAATCAGTAAAGCCACAAGTGAAGTATCTAGGTTTAAATTGCTCTAAATTATTTGCTTTTATAACTGCTACATCACAGTAGCATCTACATTATACCGTCTGGCTGTCTGTTTAGGATTATCTATTTTCATATGACAAACAGAATCAGGACATTTATTGTTACTGCTACAACAAAAAATGTCAGCATACAGAGGAAATACAAAAAAGTAGTTTAAGCCAAAAGTGGCAGACATTCTTTGTAAAATGATTTATCATGCCACAGTGCTGTTCCAAATTCTTTTTAGGGTTCATCATGCTGTAAAACCAAACTGACTGAATTGTGTCATACTGCGAGTCCCCATCGCCTTGTGGCTCCAGTTAAACAAAGAAATACAGAATGAAGGTTTTGTCACCTGAATCTGGGTTCGCATCAACTCAAACCCCGTCTGTGGCCCTCCAATCTGGCCCTCTGTTTCTTGTTGCTGCTTACACTCATTTTATAGGATTACATCATTTTTTTCAACCTTCAGGCTGTGCGCGCTACTTTTTGGAGGGAAAAGCGCCTTTGTTTTCCAAGCCAGGCTCCATGTGTTAGCCAAACAGGACACAAAATAGCTGGCGAAAGCTCAGGGAGTTTTTTCGGGGAGTTGCCTCTTCCAGTGCACACATCCCTTCCCTTTTGTGTCAGGGGATTTTAGCCTTTTGCTGATTCCTCTTTTTTGCTACATTAGCAACAAACAAATAGCACCTCCAGCTGTATGACATGAAGGGATCATTATATGCCGTGCACAAGGGTAAATTGAGCAATGAGCTTGTCAGGTTGTGGGATCCCCGTGCTGAAGCTGAGGATCTGTCTGCTGTAACTTGAAGTCAAGACGCCTTCATCTGATTGAGGGAAAGAGACAGGATTGAATCGGCTGCTGGCAGGCTGCTAGACGCGAGATGAAATGGCAGAGAACGTGTGGGTTTTCTCTCCGTGCTGATGCAAAGTGATGCTATTCCAGGTAACTACAGACAGGAAAACATGGCCAGCATTATCAGGAGAATTTGGCTTTTGTATCTGAAGTGGCAATATTTATTATTTTCCAAACCCATGCGCATCAGTACATACATATTTAAAGTGCTCCCCAGTGCCTTTGCCAGTCTTTGGACATTAATTCAGTATTAAAGTACAGTTTGTCTGATTTGATAGCAGTGCTGTGCTATTTGATACATGGATTTTTTTTGCCTCCACTACCATTAGACTGTTTGTATTTAAATGTGGAACACTCAAAAACACAGGCAGCTTCCACCTCCCGATGGAGCTCCCTCAGTAATTAATAGGTATTAAATCGTAGATAGGAAATGTTCCCAATGACATCCTGCTCTGTACTGTGCTTTAAGTCTGTTCCTGGAACTGATTGGCAAGCTTATTTTTCTGATGGCTTTGAACACACATTCACAGCAGGAGATGCCTTCACTGTATTCTATTCTGTACTTGTTGACTTCCAAACCTAAGCTCAGCTGTAAAAGCCATTAATTCATCTCTTACCATTACAGTTTGCTCATTTTTTGCAATAGGGGGAGATTGTGTTTTGTCGGGGGTCGATGGCCTGTCACTTTTTTTATTTAAATTTTCTTTCCCATCTTTTGTGGGTCTTTTAGAGCAACATCTGCGTTTTATGAAGCTCTGAACAGAGTCAGGATGTGTGAGTGTTAATGACACTTGGCTTTCATAACAATGCCATTTGCAACCCAGTTGCTCTCCCATAGACCCCTAAAGGAAAGGAGAGAAAATGGTATTCACTGCATATGCATGCGCTGCTAAGTAGCGAGCATACAACTTGTGTATATTTCTTTGTGCCTCAGGGCTTTTCATGCTTTAGAAAGTGCTTCAGGCTATAGAAAAAAGCCAAAGTATTTAGAGGAAATTGCATTCATTACCAAGATGCTTGTAAATCTTTAATCAGCAGAGAAAAAGATCTACTTTGTCAAACATGTCAAACATGATTTGGGGGGAAATTTCAGATTACTAAATGTAGAGCTGAACCGTAGAATGTGTGTACAAGTTTGAAATTTATGACAACTTTCAAATACACATTGCATACAGAGTTTTTACAATGCCAGCAAGTACTAAAATATAATATTTCCAAATATACTTTACATTGCTGCTATGATTGAAATATTGACTGCCTAAAGCATTTTTATTGTTAGCAATTTATCAAAGAAAGGGCATCAAAAAGGGATACATTCAAAATGCAGTTAATGACAAAGCAGTTACATTGGATTAAAAAAAGAACATGGGATTTGAAAGGGCTTTAAAAATACCGTCGCAGTGGACAATCTAATCCGGTGTGTGGGCGTGTTTTTTTTTTTAGTTCATCGCCCTCTATTATGTTCCTGGTACCTGCTAAAGACTTTCTGTTGTGATTACATTATTACATTCTGATTGGATCCCTTCTCTTTAAACAAAACCCCCAGCTTCATGCCTTTTGTCTCCTTGATTGCCGCCAATGCAGTCCCTTGGACCAATCAGCATTCATGCAAATTTACATACATACAGGAGAGCAACTCGTGGAAAATGTATTCAGTTTGCTCGTTCCTGCTTTTCAGCCTCATAAAAGGATTTTTACTGTATCGAGATTTTTATAAAACTGCCTGTTTAGGCTGCAGCATGGGTAATGTGAATAACAGTATGTAATGATATTTCTTAAAGTTATTATCTTTTACACTGAAAGAGATTCTGTTAACTTGTGTTTATACTTGATTGTTGTACTTACGTTTGAGACGCTTATTACAATGTCGTCCCTAGTAAGGAAGAGGATGTCTCAATCTGCAATTACTGGAGAGAATGCCATGTCTGTGTGTGTGTAAGTCTGCGTGTGTGAGTGCATTTAGACAAAAACATGATCAAAGGGAGCTAATTCTGTGCTGCCTCTGTGTCACTGTGAAGCGCTCATGTGGACATTGGTCACTCGTGGTCTGCATTTTTGGTTTTCAGCCGTCTGGCATGATGATTCCTCCAGAGCTCCACTTCCCATGTTTGGGTTCATACAGCCCATGACATCCTTTACTCATTCATTCAGTCATTAAGTCACCATGTTATTTGTCAGTCTCATCAGATTATACTTTATGAGAGACAGCTCTGGCATATCTGCCGCTGAAAAGCCTGTCTCCAATCTTTAAATATCGATCCCCAGGGCCTAAGCAGAGGTGCCTCTCATGAGTGCAGGAAAGACGGGAGAAAAACAGATCATTAGTGATTTTAATTAGGTGATCTGTCAAGCTGCGATTGCCAGATGTAAGCGTATGCATTTGGGTCGATGGCAATCCCTCTCACAATCCCCTCTTGTCACCTTGGGCCTCTGGAATGGGAGGATGGCTCTTGCTAGGAGTGAAACAAGCAGTAGGGGAGCGCGGAAATGTGTCACTGCGTATCTGTGTGGCAGGTTCTTTTTCAAGGCTGGCGCAGGTGGAAAACACAACAGCACAGTGGCAGAGAGACACTTTGGAATTATGTTTTCTAGGGCTGAATAATTTTAAGTGTGCACTCTACATCTGTATTATCGTGATCAACATTTTTTATTAAATCTTCGGAAGACAAGTGAAATAACGTAAAGGCTTCTAGCACCAGGCTGCTTCGACAATTAGAGTGTACGTATATGTGAATTAAAACAAACAGGAAAAAGAAAATTACAGCATTTCAGTTTGTGAAAGAGAGAGTGACACTTTTTTTGTTGTTGTTATAACGATGCAAAAAGTGTCTTAAAAGTCCTTCCCCTCCAACACAACAAAGTACAAAAGAGAGCAGTTATACAGACTCAGGCAAATCTTTTTTTCACTCCAGCGTTAAACATCATTACATATTTATAACTCGGCGCCAGATGACAGAGACAGAGAGGGAGAGAGAGATGAACCAGGCAACAACACCGCAACTCGTCTGGTGTCTCTCTGCGAGATATCTGATTGCACTGTTTAAACCTGCCTTTCATCTGGTGTTGCTACAGAAAACCCAATTATACAAGAGCTGCAAATGGACTTTTGATTTAACAATACATAATTTAATTGGCACATTAGAAGTGCCCCAAACATCCAGCTCTAGTTATCAGTGAGTAGTGTGATAACTAGCGGGACTGTAGTCTTGGACAGATGCAGGAATGCACTGCAAGTGAAAGCAAATCATTCGAATGTTTAACTTAACAGCTGTTTTAATTAAAACAAAATGCAGCATTGGTTTTTCATTCATTTATTCTATTATTTCATGACATGTCTGACACACTTAAATCAAATGAAGGCCATGTGGGAGAGAAACAAGATGGGACCTGTGTGCAAATGAGTATTTCAGTTGTTTTACAGACAAATCTAACAATCATATTTTCTTTTTGTGCCCCCACAGATCCCAGTGAAGGCTTTCACTGCCAGGACGAGTGTCGCATCCTAGGCCACTCTGACCGCTGTTGGATGCCTCGTGTTCCAATCCCGGCACGTGCCAAGTCACCCGAGCACGCCCGTAATGTCATCGCTTTGTCTATCGAGGCCACCACGGTGGATGTGCCCCACTATGAGGATGGCACCACCAAGAGGACTTTTGCCACCTTCGGCAAGGATGGGCCCGAGGACGTGGAGCGGGGAGAGATAAAGGGAAAGCGGACTCAGGAGTCTCAGGTGTGTAGCCCCAAGGCCAATGGAGGGGCTGTCCGTGAAGCTGGCAACGGGCGCGAGGCAGCCAGCCCCATCACTTCCCCTGTGCACCTGAAGAGCCCAATGTCCAAGCCGTCATCTGCCTACAACACACTGAAATGCCGCGATGCAGAGCGAATCGCCAACCACAGCCTGCTGCGGCAGCCGGAGGGGAAGGACAGTGAGCCAGCTGTCAGGGAGATCAACACGCTTCTCCACGATGGCCGAGACAAGGAATCCCCCAGCAGCAAGCGCCTGAAGGACATTGTGCTTTAGCGAGCTTCTCTATGACACGCACCAACATGCATACACACATACAGTGTAAACTCACATATATGTACCCCACAATAGCTGTGTGTACACAGAAGAAAGTCTGGCTGTGGAAGTAGAGAGACACACCCATTTGCAGTATACAATATTCAAGAACCAGCTCGGGCTGCGGATGATGAACTGTGGTATGCTGCAGCTAGTTGTGTGCTCAAGCCGAGGTAGTGGATGTGGCTTTGTTGTAGTCGCAGTACTTTTTCCTTGTTTGCTTTTTGTTCAGTTTTCTTTCTATGAGTCTGCAATGAGTGGACAGGCAGGTCACTGTTGACTGCATGGACATGGCCAGTGGAGCTCTCCAGCCCTTGCGCCAAAGCGGGACACTACGTGTTTGGACACCTGAGGTGCCGATTCATAAGTACAGTTATGCCTTTTGAACTACTTTTGTATCACAAACTGATATTTGCCTTCTTTGGTTTTGCAGTTTGTTCTAGCTGCCAAAATCGCTCTTTGTTCCTTTGTATAGTGAGCTCCGTCAATGTAATAAACGACAATTCACAGGATTCATCTAAAAATACCCTCAATTTACTCCTTCAACAGTTTTCAGTGCATTCAGACGAAGGAAAGGGAGGCCTCTCAGTCTCATTTGCCCCTTTCCCTGGCTAATAAGAGAAACCTTCTCTGCGTATCCCTGAGGACATCCTAGTGTCATCAGACTGTGAGGTCTTTACAGTATTTATATTTTATCAAGGATGGAGCTAAATGAACTCTCACTATCTGCCCAGCCGCTCTGAACACTGGAAGTGGGACAGACAGATCTTTGTGTTCAAATTGAGTTGTATGAAAAAAAGACTTACTGCTTTTGAAATCTCCTGTGCCCAACCTTGATTGTAGCCAGTGGAGCACAAATTAGAACTTTGTGCTCTGGTCTTGTACTTTTTTTGACTTTTGACTATGGGGCTAGGATAGAAGGGATCGTCACTCATGTCTTGCTATGTGAAACTCTCTATAGGGTTTACTATTATCATTTTTAATAACCCGTTGTTATGTGACAATCCCTTTAATGTTTTGTTTCAAGAGAAAAAAACAAATAAACATTGGTGTTCAACTGAAGCTACAGTAGCGTTTGTTACACAAACACAAAAATAAAAAAAAACATATATGCCAAAATATATTTTATAAATAATTTAAAAATGTATAATGAGAATATTTAATGCTGTGTAGTTATTTTATGAGTAAGTTATACTTGAAATTAACTTGCTTTTGTTCATTTGTCTTTTGCTTTTATATTGAACCTGATTTGTTTTTTTATTTTCAAAATGAACTTGGATTATTTTTTTGTTTACTGTGTGACCCCCTGGCAACTGTTGCAGTCTACCTTGTTGTAAAGAGTTTCTTATTGGTCAGTTCTTGTGCCATCAAGTTTCTGTGTGGGCTACTAGAAAATGTAAAAAAAGACAAAAAAAAACCAACAAAAAAAAGCGATATCAGCACCAACATAGTGTGTCAGTTCAACGAGCTTAGAGTGAGATAGCAAAAGAAACCAAAAAAGATGCAAACAAAACCTTAAAGATTGCCGGATGTTGCTTAATCTTAGTATCTAAGGAGGAGAAAGAACGGCTCCCAGTGTTCTTCAAGCTGGTAACAGGGTTCCACCTATTTTATCTGTCTAATGAGTCGGCTTTCCTATTGGGCCCAATCAAGTTTAAACAAGACTTTTTCAGCTTCTGCTGAGGGCAGTTGGACATGCAGACTAGCTTTGCTCAGCACTGCTGTCACCCTGTGCCATCTGTGTTCAGTTGATCTCAAAGATAAGGTTGAGACCAGAGTGGTATAAACATGGCTCTTCCCTCCTACAAGCACCACACAACAGACTGGGTGGAATCGTGTTTGGGTGAACTAAGGTCTTGGAAGAACCGTGTTGCACATCAGCAATGTGGTTTTATGTTGCTTTGCAGTAAACTATGTACAATGTGGAAAAATATGAATGAAAATGGACAAATTGCATACAACAAACTAGATCTTGTAGCTGAATGTTTTGCTGGTCTCACCCATGGCTTCTGGCAACATGAAAATCGGAATAATCACTGAATGTATACAGCAGCTTATAATTAAACTATTAAATGTTCTCCGCTCTGTTTCCTTGTCTTTACTCAACACAAGTCAATTTTAAATACTGGAATCTGAATGCTCCTCACTTTTTGTGTGATGAATTCTAAACTATAATGATACTGGAGCAGATTTTTTCATTTTTCAAAATAAAAGAATTTTTGGATTTATTTGTGGAAACACTTTCCAAGCGTCAGGTCTCTGGGTGGGCGTTTCCCTCGGCAACGGTTGAGAGAACTTGGATTGTTTTTTTCTGAGGGCTGGCATGGCTAGGAGACAAGCTGTCAACTTCTGTGATGAGCTACTGACAGGATCACTTCATAGCCCTGTACAGCCTACAAAAATTGACACAACGTTTTTTCCCCCTTTGTCAACAAGCTAACATAGCGTTGGTTATGCACCGTTAGCCATTTAAACCATCACTTTACAACATTCAAAATTTAGGGGGCACAATCGTACTGTTAAGTTTGTATTTCATTTGGAAAGTGGAAGTTAGCATGCTAAGCTAACTAGCTTCCACTTGGAAAATGGAAGCTAGTTAGCCTAGCTTGCTAACATTGGCACTGATTCCCACTATAGTTAACGTTAAGTATATTGAAAAGGAGTTCTCACATAACAGATGAGACTAAGCAACAGCCTTTTTCGTAATTACAATTATGGACAAATGAGTAGTCGAAACAAAAACATTTCTTAGAAAAAGCGAATTTTAATTTCAGTTTGACCTTAACATCTGTGCTTAATATGCACTGAAATTACCATTATTTACTTGAATAATCTATATTATCTAGCAATGGAGGTGAGTGTGTGTTATGACAGTATCCATTAAGGTCTGCCATAAAACATTCACAATATGTAATATGATGTTAAAGTCTGAGAACCGCTCTTGAAAACAGCATGATAACACATGGAGTGATGTCTATTCTATTTGTCATGATAAAATGGAAATTAACAGTTTGAGTCAAGGCTGGCTCCAACTCTGCATTAATATTCCATGCATTCACTGTTGCTCTTTCCCATTATTTCCAAAGCAGACCTTTGGGAATGGTCCAACAGGTGAGTTGAGTGTGTGCTAGTGTCTATTTCTGATGGTAGTGCTCTTTTCATTTGCTAGAGTGGGTCACACATGCCATTTTTGAGACATTTAACATCTCCAAATGTCTCTCAAAACACTACAATACAGACGCTGATCAGGCCCATGTAGCCTGTCATCGAGACTCCTTTTCGGCTGGTGGTTAATGTGCTTTCACAGCCAACAGTATGATGTCAGTACAACACCAGATCCCACTTGAAATATTGATTTATTAGTCGACTTTGAGTGGAAGGGTCTAAAAGCTATGAAATAAGTTGAGAGGAAAGACAGAACCTTATTCTTTCTCTGCTAGTCTGCAACAATTTCTATGGCATTTTCACTCGATAAAAGCTCGACTTTCCACCTCCCCTATATACAGCAGATCTTCCTCTTGAGTAAGTTTGTATGGATTGATGAGGAGAAGGGGAGAATAGATGTAGAACAGGACACATTCCAGAGCTGTAGACAGAGAAGAAGGGAAACAAGCGAGGGGAAACACACAGCTGCCCTCTATGATAAGAAAAGGAGGTTGGCTTCATTTCTATAATTAATTTGCCATTCCCTCTATACCCTCTGGTGGAGCCAACATGAAAGCTGGTCTGAAAGCGCACTTGCTAACACATCCATTAGTCTATAAGGAGGATCTTGTTTCTTCCAGCTAAGTTCTCTTCTCATGGGCAATACCACTATGCAAGCCCTGCCTCACTCATATGAGTTACTCATGCCCTTTCAGGAGTGTTTAGACCCCTGGGTCTTCATAACAAACTCGCCTGAGCTAAAGGTACAGTCCTGCCTCCAACCGAAGAGCAAAGTATGCATTTAATTTTAAAGAAACTAGTCTCATTACCATTAACCAGGAAAAACTGACTTAGTAGCACAATATTGCAGTAATTCTCGTGAAAGAAAACAAAAACTTTTTCTTCCGTATTAACAATATCCCCCTGGGTCAAACCTTATTTGCAATGCAGGAACCGTATTTGTAAATCCCCAAAATGGTGCTTGTCCACACATATTTAATTACTCCTGATTCATGGTGGTCATGGAGAATATTCTCCATTACGGCGAGATTTATATCAAAGGTTACCAGGACACACATCCTATTAACATCCTATTAATGTTTCAATTATCATTTTGCAAAATGGTGAGAGGGGGGAATCAGAGAAAATTAAAATGATTTATTTCTGACACAGACATGCATTGAAAAGGAGCAGGAGGAGGGCCTGCAGCCTTGCATTCCTTCAATACAAAATAGTTTGTCGTCTGTTCTTTTGAGTGAGACACCCCCCTCCCCCCCATTCGACCAACCCCCAATCAGGCGCACTGATCTCTGTCGCTCTAGTGACCTCATTCTATCACAAGGACTTGCAGCTGCTCCTGCCTCATTATGACCAACTACTCCTTTTCACTAACCTCTGTTGGAGGTTCACTATGGGATTAGACAGCCAGCAACATGTTGGACACAGTGAAGTAACGTAAATGTCCTCCTGTCTGCATTGTTGCAATCTTTGAATATCAGAAGTTTGCCAAAAAAGGATAAAATAATGCTGTCAACTGTTATAGATGGTAAATTTGTGTGAGATGTCCTTGTTTTTGTCTGTAGCTACAGAAAAATGGGCTGATTCAGTTTTATCTGTTATTTGCAGTGGCTGGAAAGTCCAGTGGCACCATATGAGATTGTTTATTTCAATGACAGCACTCTCAAATACAGTAGCTACAAATAATGATTTTTCTCTCCCCGGTCCACTGCACTTTGCCAAATTCATTTTATTTCAGGCATGCAAATGAGACATTGACTTGAGGCACTTTAGGCTCACACCTCTTGTCTAATTTTCTTCCACTGAAAAGCAGGTGAAGTGGTCAAGACTTCAGAGTCACAAGGCAGAGAATTTCGGTCAAACATGAAAAAAGAGTTTTTACTCTGACAGCTATTCTTTGTAACTCTCCCTCAAACTTGCAAAATTAAAACTATTAAGTATATTCAAAGAAAAGAGCTATTACTTTTTAGTAATTTTTTCAGTCGTGTACTTTTACATTCTCTCTGGACGAGTTACCAAACAGATAATGGTTTGTTCCACAGGTCCACACCTTTAAGCAACACGATTATCATCACTGCTGGAAAGAAATGAAATCGGCCCAGAGCTGGGTTCACCTTGCCCTGCATGTGTCCTCACACCACATCTGCACAGATCTCAGTCTGGGCCTGGATGGAGATTTGAGGTCCTTGGTGGACGCTGGCTTGCACTGCACTGTGGATGACAAGTTCAGACTTTGCAGCTGTTAAGGCTTTGCTGCAGTCACAGTCATTTGAAAGTGGCAAACTCTATGAATGGGATATTAGCTCGGAGACTATGGTGTGAAGCCAGAGAAAGTTTGTAGAAATTATGAAGACTCTCAGGGATGTATTTTTCATGGCCTAAAGGCAGGGCTATCCAAACAAGAAGAATAACCTTTTGTTATGGCTTTATATTGTATTGAAGAGGTTAGTCTTTGTCACAGTGAGAAGTGGGCTGGTCATTGCTATCAGTAAGAAGACTGATTACCCTCTCCATCTCCCCACCACAACTACATATCTAATAGGCCTGGCCAGTTGCCACTTCCCTTTGTGGTAGTCACAATGGAACTTTGATCGCCAGTGAAATGAGTGGCTCAAACAATGGTCTGCATTCACTGAACGCTACTGAGCCCTCAGTGAGATGGGGAGCAGTGGCTGCCACATTCCCCCAGCAAGCTTTAATTGAAAGTGATGCTAGACAGATCATATCATAACCATTAGTGATGCCCTGATAAAACTGACCTGGGAGCTGCTCTGTAAAGCCTCTTTGTTGGAGAAGGGTCCGATGAGCCCCAAGACCCCTCAGCCTGCCATCTCCAGCAGCAATCACAGCCTGACCTCAGCCACCTCTCTCAGCCCTTAATGCCCAGGATGCTGGCTCTGGGGCTGAGGAACAGAGGCGGTTGACCTCCCCCTCTCCAGAGGATAAAAACGCTGATAGCGGGGACTAGAAATTAAAGACTGTGGCCTTTGAAAGCCTCCATTATTGTCAGCGAGAGCACAGCAATGAATCTCACCAGCCCTCTCCATGGACATGCATTATCGGAGGGGTGATTATTTGACCTAAACTCTCTGCTTGCCAATGATTTATTTTACCCTGGCACAGGTACCTTCCCTGACCTCTCTGCCCTTTTGGAGGGACACATATTGACAGAAACCACTGGATCATAAGTGGTTCAAATGTTTCAAGAATTCTTTAGGAACCATTTTTTAATCCACCTCAAGTATGTTTTTGTCTCTGTGGAATGAAGCCTTTTACAGGAACATACAGGGGACTAAAAAGATTGGATCAGTTGTTCCACTGCTACAGTAATTCCAAAAGATGGATTGCAGTCCAAAGTGAGACCAAAATGTGCTGTGAAAAGCTAAAACCAAAGGAGTATGTCACTTCAAATGTCAGTTCTCATGGTTACTGGTTCTCATGCTCGTAGACAAGAGAGTAGTTGTCTAAAATATGCAATAGCTTCAAAAACCTTTGCAGGAGTGAGAGGTCTTTGTCTTTTGAAGTGTTTATCTTTTGCTCTGTGTCTTGTGAGCTTTCAGCAGTAAACTTACGTGTAGTTTGAAGATTTTTAGAAGAAATATAAATTAAGCCATCTATCTGTGTGACTCATACTGTAACTCAATTTGGTCTGCTTTATTGATCATCTACTATGCATTTGATAACATATTGATTTGAACCTTTTTGCTTTTCTGCCACTATGAAACATAATGTTTCTACTATAAGCAAGCTGTATGGTTTGCATGGTTCAGTGCTCGTTTCTTGGCCTTCCGTTTTCATATGGAGTGCCAGGGGAAATAATGCCTCCATTGTGTGCAGGTAAAGGAGAATGCAACAGTGAAAATAAGCTTCTTGGTAGGCAGGCCTGTGAAGCTCAATACTCTGCAAGCACTGAACTAATGGTGAATGAAGATGAGCACTTTAAAGCCATCGCACACCAGTTTTTGCAGTGTGTCCGGCACTGTTGGCTCCAGTTGACACTCATCAGCAGTCGTTCGGCCGATTCAACACGTTGAATTGAACTGTCAGCGGAGGCAGTCAATGAGAGAGACCTGTCTGACTGGCTGTTCAGCCTTGTAAGCCAGTGATTCCACCCATTCAGTGCCCTTTCTCCTCATGTTTGCCTTTTCTTTTCTTTCCCTAAGCAAAAGACCACTGGCTTATGACAATGCCAGTTGTGACTACTGAGCCGACAATTTAGTTGACAGTGGTGTCTTGAACATGCACTGAAACAGATTAGACATGTTCAAAGTGGAGTGGGAAGTTAATTTGTTTAGTTTGTCTTCCCGCTATGAGTTTTGAAATAGTGAATAGAGACCCCTGACCAGTTATAGTATTTTCTCTCGCCCAGGAGCAGAACATGTACTCATGTTAGTTATCATCTGGTCGTTGGCTATTTTCTTTGAGGACTGATCAATTGCAACTTTTACAGAAGAACTGAGTCAACCAAGAGGCGATGGAAAGTCTGCGTCTGGCTTTCAGTGATAAAAAAAAAATGTTATTGCAGTGTCTCCTGTGACCTCGCATACCTCTTAAGAAAGACATACTTCAATACTACAAATGCTTCAATACTGCTAATGTGCTATTGACAACAGTGCTGAGTTTCCCATATACCCGGTTACCTATCGTGATTGACTATGTGGCTGGAAGAAGAAAAAAAAGACATTTGTATAAAAGGCATATAGTGCTTAAAGAAAGACATACTGTATTCTCCTGCTGGCAGAGCAAACAAAGTGATTTAAACTGTAGAAAGATAAAAGGCTGGCAGCTGGAATATAAAAACCACTTGTTTTGTCCTGCATGTCACCTAATTAATTTCCCTGTGATGTCCCATTGTGACAGAACAAGGCTGTTTTTTTTCTGAGCTGCAGTAAAGAACAAAAAACAGTAACATCTGATCTGATCTAAATATTGGTTATTAACTATTAGAAATTATGTACTATTGTTTTTATTATTAGCACAAAATGCTGCTTTGAGATAGTAATATTGGTCTTTTGTGATTCAGCTGTATTCCTATGACCAAGAGAAACAATGGAGATTTATGTAAAACTATCCTGCCATTGCATTCCAGCAACTCTATAGGTACTATTTAAACTCTCAATGAATCTGTTACTCAAAGTGGACTCCCTGTATCGTACTTCATTGTCTCACCGGTATCTTAAACAACACGCCCCCACCAACACAGCCCCCTGTGCTGTTTTAACGCAGTCTGAATCCTGACTCAGGCAGCAAAAGCATTTGGTTGAGGTTCTAAGTAAAGACTGTGGTTTTGGTTAAATGTAGGTAACGATGTCCTGTCACTTTTGTCTTTTACAGTGTTTAACCAAGACCATGATCTTACCCTAACCCTGTGCTTTAGGTGCTTTAGTTGTTACGATTGTATTGCAAATTATTGTAATGAAAACAAATGAAATACTTTGTCATAGAACATTTTGCAAATATGTTCAATATCTTGTCATATGCCCACGAATAGCATCTTCTAATCATGCTAATAAAAAGTATAATTCTGGCAGCATTATGTTTCTTTCAAAACGTATTTTCTGTTGCAAATTAGTAGTTTATGAACGGATTTCTACAAAAAGCTTGAGGGTTGATTAAAACTTCAGTTTTACTCAGAAAACAAAGAGATTTAAAACGTTTTACCTAGTTAAACCCTTCACTTTATTCCAACGGCACTGAGTTTATGCAAAAGCCCATTCCTCCCTCTAGCAAGTAGCCAATCACATGTTAGTTTGCAAAAGGTGGAGGCGTGAGGGAGCATCATCTGTTAATGTATCTTTTCAGCATGCATAGATAAATTGACATACAATGTACATACAGACTGTACAAATATACCATTCAAATTATCACATTATATGCAAATAAATTGTTAACATATTTACATATGCATAATATTTACACAAAACTGCTGTAAATAAATACTATTGTACTCCTGATAAGAGGCAGTGACAAAAAAAGGGTTTCACTATGCAGAGATGCAGGGAGACGCAGAATGAGAGATTACTCAGAGAGCTGAAATTGGAATGGTGTGTAGAGTGCACGGTAGTTATTGTTCTCTATGTTATTTAAATCTTTGAACAAAAGTGAATGGATCGCCTGGAGCTTTGACTACAGGTGTGTGTAGCTTCTAGTGCAGCTGGTGGAAGAAATTGGACATGGTTTTTTGTTGAACCTAAGTTGTAGAAGTAGTTCGAGACAGATTTCTCCGCAACACAGAGGGAGAACATGAAATAGTGTCTGGAATAAAGCGTCAGAATAGAAAGAGTGCGCTCTGGCCATGGTGGCAAGTAGCTGCATCATCACAAATGCATCTTCACAGATTTCTTGTGGGCGGTTTATATAATTTGTTACTCGACACCGGGATATTCAGCACAGCAGTGTATATATCTCCATGCTGTGAGTATTGTATTGGTAAAATCCTCTAGTTCAGCATACAATAGCTGAAGATTTACCAATGCCTGTGGCCACGCTTTTGATTTACCATGCCTGCAAGACACCTTCATGAGCATTTTGTACTGATCATATTTTTGCTGTCAAATGCCATTCTTAATGTTCCCAATGGTTTCATTTAAATGTGCTAGTATCAGTGCTGGTGACTGAATTCAAATTGTGTAAAAGTCTTTTTTTTTCCTCTTTGCAAAGTTATAATTCTGACTCACCTAGCAAATGCAGCAGAGTCTGGCAATGTAATGCTTTTAGAAGTCACCCTTGAGAGTAAGTGTCTTTGTTTAATGTGACCTCGTGAAGAATAAGTAGCCTGGTGTTAGGTTTTCCCCCCGAAACACTTCAACAATGGAAGGTCTGGGTGATACCACCAACACTGCAGGAGAGGGAGAGAGGGTAAAGCCAACCATGGATCCACAAAGAGAAAGTGAGCGCATAAGAAACTTCCTTCCCCCGTCTCTGGTGATTCTTTTGGCCTCCCTCCCTGACTCACTTGGGAGCTTATTCTCATATTCACCAGGATGGTTTCTAATGAACCTGCACCTCAATTTCCAAAGCAAACTAGCATTTTTATGGAACAGTGTGCCACCATTACGAGACGGTCCTTAAGGGATTTAGTGGAGTCTGTATTACAGCGTCAGTGGTGCAGTTCATCAAGTCCCTAGATCAGCACAGTATGTAGCAGGCTATTGCAATGGAAGAGGGAAGGTTATTGGTAACAGCAATGAGGATAGACCTAAATTCTTCATTGTCAATGATCTTTCTTCAGTTACAGACCCACGGGATAAGCCACAGTATGACAAGTACTAACAATTACTTAGCTGCCATGTTGTTTTTTATTCATAATTAGGCAACTAACATAGACACTGATTTGTAACTTGTACTCACACAAGGTCCTACATCCTTTGTCAGAGACAGATTTGCTGCCTTCTGCATGACAGGGAGATGCTACTAAATGTTTTTCAATGCATTTGGAGACAGTAATTGAGGCAGCAAAAGACAAGAATTGTTTTTGCCCCCTCGTATCACCAAAATGTTCCGCTCCATTCAGACAAAAGCTTTTTCAGTTTGTAGAGTAACAATCTGTCAGTCAACATGACATCACAGATTACAGTCTTAGGCCTCAAGAATAAGCAACGAATAGATAATCAAACCTGCTGTATCAAGAAGGGAAAAACACAGTTGTTTTTCAAAATAATGACTGACTGCATGAATATATACATGTATGTATGTATCCTCATGATTCTCCCACAATATTATCTCCCAAGTTGTGAAGCTGAGTAGGACCTCTCTATTTCTTACATACTGCACATCAGTGGATACTGCTAAGCGATGGAAAGATAGGACCCCTGCTACTGCATAACGTTGCCATAGAAATATGATTATTCTAATGATTATAAATCAAGCAGAGACCAGTGTCCTTGTGCTGCAGTCATTTGGGATACAAAAAACAAAGACTTGGGAAAAGAATATCTGGTCACCCCAAGGGTTTTATTTTTGTCTAAAAAAGATTATGGGAAAAGAGCAAATGGTGTGATAAAACAATTTGTATGATGCCAATACTTTCATTAAATCAAGCAAGAAATAGATTAGTAAAATTGAAATACCAATGCTCAAATGTATGTTTCCCAGTACTCTCTTACAATGTGGAAAACAACTGTGACTCAATGATTAATTCAATGTTAAGACTGAGCACACTGGCTTATTAATAACTATCAGTGTAAATATGCCAGATTTCTTTTTACCACTGCCCTCACAAATGAGCTAAGATTACAGCCAAGGCTTTTCAGATTTGAATCATTTCTGCTGTAAATGAATACACAATATAAACCTGGTTGAGCAGTGTCATCTGGATACCCATCATTTTACCATGGTTGCACAGCACAGGTCAACAGAGCAAAGCTTGTGACAATGAAAATACGATTGAGTGGGGTGAAAAAAATCATCATTACAGTCATAGAAATCCCACTCTGATCATGCTGCAGCGCCACAGCCTTTTGCCCAGAAACAAAGAGCGTTACTGGACTGATGCAGGCATTCATTAAAAGTGGTATTTGGCATGATTAATGATACTTGCAATTTGCAGGGAAAAGTACAGGCTCTGTTGAGGCTTGGGGAGGAAAATTGGACTGCATTGGGTAAAAGGGTGGGTGGTCCTCATTCTTTTCTATGGAAACCCACTTGCTCTGTCATGTTGTGTTGTGCTGCAATGCCTCTCAGGGACCAACTCTCTGAAACACAATGACTTGATTTCCTTCGTCAAGTAGTCTCTTCATTTTTTTTTCTTTTTTTGGGGGGGCCTGATCATTATTTCCTCATTTTGCATTCGTTTCATCAGAGATAATTTATCTCTGCCTGCTTTAATGAAGTGATAATTCCATGATAATTAACGTAATCCTGCACCAAAGCAAATTTGCCTAATGACTGTTGTTTTGATAGTCAGAGTTGGTGCATGGGAGAATGTCCACACTGGGAGGAATCAAGGCTCTGTGCCAAGCAGAGGAAATAGGAGAAAGCAGAGTCAGGAGCCAAAGGACAGAGAAAAGTACCAGAGAATTTTACTTTGTGACCTTAACTTTCTGCGGTGGGTTGAAGGGACCCTAGCATTTTTCATTCAGCAGTTCAAATAATAGGGTGCTAATAGGTCAGCTCAGTGAAAGAAAGCCTATTTGGTCTGCCCTCTTATGTCTGACTACAAATATGACTGCCTGGAGATGATGAGCCAGGTGAGGGAGGGCTTGGGCCAAGGTATTGTCCCTGACATTTCATTTGTTCAGGGGTACTAACTTTGACATTTCATTTGTTTGATATTTGTTCGACTCACACACCAGCACAGTTTAACCTTTTCAAATCCTGGATTAAACATCCATAAATACTCCCTTTCCAGTCAAAATTAGCATTGGATAAGGTGTCAACAACTGATCGTGGCATAAAGATGTGCATGCATGACCCCATATATACAGTGTATAGACCAACTTTTTCAGAGATTGGTAATAGCAGCCAGTGTAATGCTTACAGTTATAAGCCCATCACAAACATAAATATGCACATGTAGCCTGAAAGACTTTTATAACATGTTGTTTTCCTGTCAAAAGTGACATCTATGTTAATTAACTTCACAGTGTAGTTTGTCCATCATTTGCCATGTTTGCCAGTATTTTATATTGTGTGCATACATGGATATAGAGAGAGATGGATAGAGTGAGAAAAAAAGAGACCCAACTATAGGACCATACTCTAACTCTAAATATGTTTCGAATATACCTTGCTCTTGAACCTGGCACTTCACACTACTTTACATAAATGGACAACAATGGAGTCTGAGTGCAAAACTCATACATATTCACACTTGGCATGAACCTAGAATATAAAATCCGCGTAGGTTTATTCAACATCTCTACCTCCTTTGGTTTAATGTGATTTGGTTTGAATGGAGAAGACAGAACATGCATAAAAATACATGCATTTCGAAAAGATGGAAGCCCTAGTAACTTCTTTTGCTCCACATGCATGTTGGGCCAATGGACAGGTAAAAAGGAATCACAATTTCTCTATATTGTACTACTGAGATGCATCTTGCGATGTAACCTAATCTGCGAGTTTTACCTCTAATGTGGGTTGTATATATTATTTTCCTAATAATTTCAAGTAAGTCAGTTTGTTTCTTGCATTTTTCTCTTCTCTTATTATGCAAGGAAGCGCACACCTTTGATGAACAGTGGATTCATAATGATAATGTATACACCTCATTAAAATGTTCACAGACGAGGACCAAGCATGTGTGGGTTCAATTTGACACTGCCAGAAGGAGATCATTGCAAAATCCAGCATTCAATGAAAGTGGCAGAAAATGGAACTGCTAGCAAATGAAACAGATTTTATTTCTGTCAAACAACAACAAAGCAAAAGCACAGAGACAGGCCTGGATTAATGGCTTTAAAGTGAAAGTGGACCTGGAGCATCCAGCTGGCTTGATCTATCCACTGGCTCACCCTGGATGTGGGGAAGACTGGCAGCCAACAAATCACCACCATGTTTGTGTGTTTTACATGATTAAGCATATGGAGGGAGCATTAAATCACCCTTACCTTGCTTGACAAACTGACAGCTGCAAGACCCCCTTCACTTCTCTGTGCATGTATTGACAGGAAGTGTTTCTGCTCATAAAATTAAGATTAATTGTCTAAAACAAAAACATGACCATTACTCATGATAACAATGAATTAACAGCATCTTTTAGTGAAGTCTCAGGCCTCTTAGTGCTGAGTTGATCAGCTGTATTTTCTCTGTGCAATAAGGTTTGTTTCTGTTTCTGTTTGGTAGTTAACATTATCAAATGAATTATTAGCATATATACAGCTTTTAGCATTTTACAAATCATGCATCATTATAAGATGTTTTATTATTGTTTTCCCATGATCATAAATTGATTAAGCTTTGTACCTACAGTACTGCAGCTGCTCATTTCAGTAAATAGATGAACGGCTCACAGGTGAGCTCTTGCACTTTGTAACAGTCTGTGATAAGGTTTGTGGAAGTTGTGTGACGTCCATCATACTGACACATGCTGATACACTTATTCTAATGAGACATTTTCAGTTTATATATGAGGCGACAATTTCTGATATTTATTTTGAGCTAATTTACACAGTGGCACGTGTAAACAGACGGCAGCAGATGGCTGCTGAAGAGTAAGCATAGAAATGTTACAGCAATTGGCCCTTGTTGGAGGATACTGGGGAACTGCATGAACTGGCACAAGGCACAAGTCACCGTAGTGAAGCAGTTGATGAGATTTGGGTCAAAATTGATTATGCTGGTAGATAAATCGGAAAAATGGACCCAAATCAGAAATGGTTATGTTTTACATTTAAGGGTGAAAATACTTCATTAATTGGATAAAACTTAATAAACAACAGATTTCTCACCTTCTCAAGTGCTTAAAGTGGTTGTAAAACGTGACTGTACACAGGCACAGTGTGCGAAGATGGGTGGAGTAAAGATTGAGAGGTACAAATGTTCTTCTTATTAACCACAGCAGCACAGCACCACATGTTGTAAGATTTATCTATTTTTATCTATTGTTAAATTTTGATTTTGAATAAATATTGTATTTGCCAAAATTGTCTTCTCTAGAGGAGACAACAAAACCCTGACTCTCATTTTGCTAAAACCAGACAACAAACGAAAGCCATGACAGCCATCCCAACACCCAAACAACAATGTGTACACTGTATTTTGGCTGAGGTATGATATTTGTGAGCAATTGTCCCTTTAAAGACTTAAAGATTATTTTCGAGAAAGTATAGCAATTATGCTGTTATGTTATTACCTACGCACCATGGAGCTCACAAATGGCATTCTGCTCATTGTTGCTCTCTGGTCACTAGTCCTTCAAGTCCTTCAAATGTTCTGAAGATACCCCTAGAGGAAAAAAGATAGGGCAGAATTACAGCATGATGTCTGAGGCAAACAAAATTGATATGTTATTGATGAGATGATTATTTTGCTCGGCACATTTAGGCTTCTGCAGGGGGGGCAACTTACACAAGGGGACTACTTTTTCCAAAACTGCAATTGCTTCTCTTGGCAAAAGTAAGAAATCAAATCTATTCAAAAAGTGCTGAACTTAACTTGTGTATAGCTCTGCAGAATGCAGTAATTCCACATTAGTGCCATATTGAAGGGCATAGAATGATTTAATGGGCGTGACAACTTAGCTGTGACAACTAGAGTGTTAGAATTCACAAATCCCAAATGAATTTAATTAATACATTTAAATGAAGGAACCATGAAGGTACTGCAACTGATAAAAGAGCCTTTGCACAGTAAAACTTATTTAGGATAATTTGACAAAACATGAATGCAGATTAACAAAGTGTTGTTACTGATTTAAATAATTTGTAAAAGAAACTATAAGGAAACATATAATTGACTGATCTGGTGCAGAAAGAAAATCTATTACGGCAGTTCATCTCATTTACTGCAGAAACATAATAGAAGGTCTTTCAGAGCCTGAAGTCCAGCTGTGGCTAGCTGTGCCGCAGACAATGTTGCAGAGACAGGGTGGTCGCTCATTAAAAACCTCCAATTTGCTGGGAGAAGAATGGCAATGTGCCCAAAAGGCCTCCGCAATGCTTGGGATGTGCACACCCTTTCACAGCGGTGCTTGTGTTTGTGTGTGGGTGTATCAATTAGGGAGGCTTGTTGGGTTTCTCTCTTCAAAGTACCTAAATAATTTAACCATCAGGGGTCAGATCCTATTAACCAGTGTGACATCAGGTCTACACTGTGGTAGTGTTTATAGAGCTGTAAATTATTGGGGAAGCTGAAGAGAAATAGGGTTAAGAAAGTGCGACACTACATGATGCAGCCTTGCATACTTTGTCTGACAGTGAAAGGATATCACTGTTATAACTGCAAGTATCTGATACTCGCACTCACTACTAAGGCGGGAGCGGTATAAATTGGCTCTGCTGATTCTTTAACTGCTTCCATCAAACTAGATTAGGAAGGTGAGCCGGAAGATGGACCCCTGATGGTTAATTGAAGTTTTATTAATGCAGCTGAAATTCAACTGGAAAAAGAGCAGATATGACCGCGGGGCTAGTAGGGAGCCTTCCACATTGCAGTGTTTTAAACCAATTATAGGTATTTTCCAGTGTCTTTATCCTTACATAGTTGGCAAAGAAACCTATCTTATTTGACCTTGAACGTCCCTCTGCGGTTGTCTGCTCTGAGGATACAGAGTAGCTCCCTAGTGAGAATTCTATGTATTCTATAATTAATAATTCATCAGCCCATTGCTAACAGATAGCAGTCTGGTGGAGGGACTGACACATTAGCAGTTTCGGGCAGTCTCTTCACTCAGCCTTAATGAGGTGTTTATAGTTGATTATGTAACAATACTATATTCAACATTGACTCTCTCTACTTTTTCTTTCTACCACTGTCAAAATGATTCACTAGACTTCTTCTCAGAAAGCATTCTGACTATTCAGTAAATCCTTTGACACTACACACTACCTATACACTGTTCAAATACCGTCCATATCCAGTATTTTAGTTTATCATCTAGAAAACAAAATGAATAAATTGCTAAGTAATTTCTGAGACTTCCTTAAACAATTAGTTAAAGATGACTTGCAGAGGCACAGAATCACAGTGGACAAATGGATGTTTAAGGAATACTTTAGCCTATAGCTAGCCTAGCTCTGCCCAAAGGTAACAAACATCCACCCACCTCTGAATTAATTAACATGATATATCATATTTGTTTCATCCCTACAAAAACTGAAGTGTAAAAATGATGAATTGATGGTAGGCGGATTCTTTTACCTCTGGACACAGCCAGGCTAGCTGTTTTCCCATGCTTCCAGTCTCTATGCTAAGCTATGCCAACAGTCTCCTGGTTGTAGCTTCGTAATTAACAGACCAAAAAGAGTCGTATCATTCTCTGTTTCTCGCCTACTTCAAGGCAGAATAAGCGTATTTCTCAAAATGTCCAGCTATTCCTTTAAGGTTTTTTTTTTCATTCGTTATTCTAGGATCTGTGCCTCTTCTCCAAATATGTGCCAATGAATCAGAAAGACTCGTAAGTGTTTTGAGAGATTCTCAGATTTCTGATCCAATCTGTGTCCTTGTAGCAAGTTCATCCGCTGGAGAAAGAGTGTATGATGCTGCTGTCTGTGGCTGTTTACTAATATCTATGGATGAATTGACACGTCCGCTTGCTGGTGTTACTGGTGTCAAGTAAATTGAAAACAGGCAGTGGTAGCTGTCATAAATGTTACTGTGGTGGTTACAGACACTATTTACTGCCTTCCCAACATCAAGGTTGGAGGAGCGGAGCTACTCCAGTTGCCCATGCACACACAGTTTTGTCAATTTACTTCACTCTGCGCCAGTGGGTCCCATAAATATATATTTACACCCTCAAAACTCCTTGTAGGGTTTATGTAGCCACTGAGAATGAGAACATAGAGCTATACCTTGCATGTTTAAGTCATATATTTCCAAGTGATTAACAGTTGGCCATCTTTTCCATATGTGATCTGTGTGTATTTGAGTAGGGGCATCGTGTGCCACGATCCCCTGTAGACAGGGAAATAAGGTGTCAACAGCACACTGCATGTTGATAAAGCATGCCTTCCTGCAGGATCAGACCCTCCCGAATAGACCCTATTAAGTAAACCCAGAAATCAGCGGTAACAGCCTTTAGACTGACGACCCCCTTCTGCTACTGCAGCTTCCAGTCTGTATGACATTAATATTCATTTTCTTGGTTTTAACGAAGCAGGCAACAGGCATGGGGTGCCCCGGGAGCACTGCGTTTAGCATCAATGGAGATACAGTCAAACAACCAAACACAGAGGGAGGAAGTTGGCTGTCTCCTTCCCCTGGGCTCCATATTAATGAGATAACGCCACACTGCAGCCAATTACAGCCACTCCCAGACAGATGCCTTTGGTCCAAGACAACCTCCCACCATAGACTCAACCCCCACCTCCTCCCAGTCACCATTCCTTTACATGAGCATACATACATCATTTCTCCCTGACAAAAATCCATACAGGACATACATTATGCATGTTTTTGCAGATAAAATAGCCACCAACAATGGACTATAAAAGGAAAAACTTAAGTGAAAAACTCGTACACAAAATGTCCCTTTAACCCATTTCTAGACCCTACATGTTAAAAACATGCATTACTTGATTCACTTGTCAATTATCCATCCATCCATTCTCTGAACCACTCCTGTTCAGGGTCATGGGAGGATGGAGCCTATTCCAGCACGCACTGGGCAAGAGGCAGTGTATGGCCTGGAGAGGTCACCCGTATATCACAGGGCTGACATATACAAACAGACACACTCACATTCACATCTACAGACAATTTTATTGTCTCCAATTTACCTAACCTGCATTCTGCAGTCTTTGGACTGTTGGAAAGCCACACAGACACAGAGAGAGCATTCAAACTCAAAACACAAAAAGGCTCCAGCTGGTCGAGTTGGGTTTGAAACCATTACCTTCTTGCTGTGAGGTGACCACCCTCAATAGTCAATTATGATTCATCAAAACCTTCCCAACAGAATATTGTAAGAGTTTGGATCATGGCTTCCAATAAAGATGCCATTACACAGCCGCCTCAAGCAGAAAACCAATAAAGTTTCATCCTCTAGGTGTCCAGTCTAGCATAACAAAAGACTTCAAATAAGAGTGCTCTTGAAAGTACCTCAGTATTTAAAAGGCCTTGTCTAACCCGTGTGAGATGGCTCATTAATTGTGAATTACAAAGCTGTGGCAGTAGAAATAAGGCTACCTGCCTGGCACCACAGCAGTCCTTATATTGGATGGTGCAACTACATGGTCCTTTGAATAGGCAGGCTTAGTGGTATGGGTATACGTACTACTCAATGGGAGTAAGCAGCTGCTGTTTGCCTACTGGACTCTGAATTAAGGCTGAGAGCAATAACCATTGCCCAGGCTCCTTAGAAAAGGGCCACATGACCTGATGGAATGTATATTTACCCAGAAACGCACTGATGCACAGCTGCTGTAAAATCACTAGCAGTTCTACAAGTTCTCATATGACTCCAGTACAAGAAGTTTCTTTAAATTCTCATACCTTTCCCTTATTGTTCTCAGACTGATGCTGGCCTAAAAGTCATGCAGAACAAATCTAATTTATTGGACAGGAAACATATCATTATGTTGCCATAATGGCAGCTACAAATGTTTCAGCCTTTAAATTAAAAATCAAATTGCATGCCAAACGTTTGTGCAGCAATACGTCTCTGCAGCATAGAATAAAAACTGAGTTTTCTGTGAAGACACACAGATTGTGTTCTTTACTTTTTATTCTTAAGCATTTCCATATATTGTGGTCATACCTGGCAGGATTTAAGGCTGAAATGCACAGTTTTGCAAAAATGCTCAACTACAACATTCAGAGGCTGATCATTGTTAAGCAAAGAAAGCCTTTGCATTTTGACATCATCTGTGAGTATGGAAATAAAAAAAGGACTGAATCTGCCACAGTCTGGCAGCTAAAAAGTGTTTGCGGACAAAGGACTGGCCCATTTTGAGAGTGGAGGCAGACAGATACCAATAGGGGCCTGGGGACCTGAAAATCGTTGGGCTTGGCTGGTATTCAGGGTGAATCAGGGCCAGTAGTACGATGCATGGGCCCGATACAACTCAGGGGAGGGGGAGGGAGTGGCATGACTGGAATTAATTCCCTGTGATTGAGGCAATTGCCAAGGTTACTGCAGAGAATCAAACAGTGGAATGTCACAGGAAGTGTTGTTTTCAGAGGCACAGTATCCTTGGTCACAGCTCATACAAGGAGATGCTAATGATAGCTTTATCTTGTATCTCTTTGAAAAACTCGGAAAAAGCTTTTCCCACGAGGCAAACGTCTTTCTTAGGTAAGAACCATCAGAGCCTTATTTTCAAAGGAAATCTATCCAGCTCAGCCCTCTCAAGTATTTTATAATTTTAGGAGTTCTAGGCACAGTGAAAAGATACAAGCAAGGACAATGAAACATGTATATGTATCAAAACAGTTCAGAGGCCAAAATTCAAACAGGATTCCTTGTTAGCAAATATATTGAATGCACCTCACCAAATTGAGCAACAGACGTGTTTTGCTACATTAACAATTTTGGTCTCCATGATGCATCAGTATTGTAGTGTAACCACACACACCTTGCTCTAGGTTTGAAAGGAGCTAAGGAATTGAGTGCCGCAACCATAAACAGGACGCAGGCAACACAAGTAATTTCAGCCAAATGTAAATCAGATTGTAAACCTTGTGTAAACCAACTGTAAACCTTCAGTCAACTACAAACATATCCCAAGAGTCTTTTCCAGTGGGACGCTGTCAGAGCCTCATGAGAGCTGTATTTACTGATTGTAAACAAAATAATTGTTGTATAATCTTTATTGAAATGATGAGGTGCTCAAACTCTACTATCCAATAGGGGGGTAGATAATAATGCCCATATATGAATATATATAAATGGTAAATGGCTACATTTATATAGTGCTTTTATCCAAAGCGCTTTACAAGGTTTTTGCCGCCCATTCACCCACACACTCACACACTCACACACCAATAGCAGCGAGCTACCATGCAGGTTGCTGGCAATTTGGAATTGAATTCAGTGTCTTGCCCAAGGACACTTGGATGTGTGGACAGGAGGACTGCCAATCCTGTGATCAGTGGACGATCCACTGATCACCTGAGCCACAGCCACCCCTTATATATACACACACACAATATGTGATGCCTATAATGTTGTCTTTTTTTTGACACTGTCAAAAAGAGAGGTGTTAATTCAATTATGTGTTTCAGCATTGAGTTAGGCCATACAGTGGTGGTGTTGTATTGCATTATATTGAGAGCTGTTTCTAATATATATATATATGTATATATATATAAAAACCTGAATAAATGAGTGGAGAGACATTGTGGATGCAGATCCGGTGGCTCTGTTATGCTGTGGGGAGCATTTGGCTCGCATGGTTTGGGTGTGATCACCTTTATCCTATGATGAAGCATTTCTATTCTGATGGGAGCGGTTTCTTCCAGGATGACAATGCCCCCATCCACAGGACACGAGGGGTCATTGAATGGATTGATGAGTATGAAAATGATGTGAATCACATGCTATGGCCTTCGCAGTCACCAGATCTCAACCCCATTGAACACCTATGGGAGATTTTGGACCAGACAGCGCGCTCCACCACCGTCATTAAAACACCAAATGAGGGAACATCTTTTGGAAGAATGGTGTTCATCCCTCCAGTAGAGTTCCAGAGACTTGTAGAATCAATGCCAAGGTGCATTGAAGCTGTTCTGGCAGCATATGTATATATATAATCTTTTAAATCATTCCTCAAAACTAATCTTTTTAAAAAAAATCTTTTTAAAACTCAATTCTAGCATACCACTGTAGCCCTGAAATGTTTTAATCCTAGCTTAACCATGTAAAGCACTTCCTAACTTTGTTTTGAAAAGTGCTGTATAAATGTGTTATTATTATTATTATTATTATTATTATTATTATTATTATTATTATTATATATACTACTATACTACTACTACTATAATGTAGTCCAGTACAACACGACGTTTGACTATGACTGCAATAATAAACATACAATTGAATTTCCTCATTTCTCATCATATCAACAAAAACTGAACATTATAAACTTCACAAAGGTAGAATTGATGGCAGAGCTTTTGTATTGAATTGCAATAGACTGTACAGGTAATAAAGTGGCCACTTCAGTATGCTCCATTAGTAGCGTATATTTGCTGTTATATAGCTTCCCGCCACTAGGGGCAGCCATCCATGGAGGCAGCACTGAGCGCAACACTGACAACACTCTCCAGTCAATGAGCCATGAAGAAATTATAAACTAGCTTGGATTTGACGTTATAGAGGTTAAGCTGACGTTAATGAATTCATCTGAACTCTGTTGGAGTAAGTGCTCGTTTTGTTACTTCACAGACGCCGGACAATGATGTAAATTTTCTTAAACTGTTCCTGAGAAGTTCACCTGTCTTCCGGCGGGTTCATATATTCAACGTGAGGTCCAATTAACAACCTAATTAGCACCAAATGCCAGTTTAGCTAGCATCCAGAAAGTGATAAATGGCCTGCATCAGGGCGAGGTCGAAATCAAAATGTTCCCTTAATTTCAACTTTGTGTGAGTGAAGACACTGCGGGCCAGAACACAACCTCTGAAGCCGGATCATCGGCAGCAGGTGTTGTCATCAGTTAGCCTCGCTGCCAAGAGTAGCCACAATCAGACATCAGCAGCAAAGATAGTGGTAATGTTGGAGCAGACACATTAGTCCCACCGCCAGCATCAGTGCTGTCAACACCAACGGAAGTAGTGTTTGCTTGGCAAGCCTTGTGAACGACGGCTCTTGTGGGGCAGATAAAGCAAAGATGAGAGGGACCTCGGCGGGCCAGCAGCCGGGACAAGCTGGAAGAAGGATGCGGCCTCCATGTACACAGAGAGGGCGGGGGTTTGGAGGTGAGCTACGCTGAAAATGGTGATGGGATGATCTCATCTGTTTTAGCCAAGAAAGCAGCTGAATGATGACACTATTTATTCAGATCCTAAATTAAGAGGAGCTATTATGGAGCATGCAAAGGAAGCCCCTGCAGCCTTACAGAACAGGGCTGGCCAGTCTGTGGGACTCTGACCTTGACAGAAAACATCTTCTCTTACCAGTGACCTGTTGCATTGCTGCCTTCCAAACAAACTGCACCAAGAGAATTGTTTATTTAATCGCCATCGGCAGGTTTGGCATTGACTGTACATTGCTGTCATTGGCCCAGAAGTGACTGACTGCGCTGTCATTTCTGCCTATGGAGTCCAACCTGGTGTGATCGATGGACTTTGAGGATTGGATGGATCAGATTACACTCGCAAGGTCAAGGAAGAAACTCTTCTAAAGGTAAGACCTTATTCAATTAACTCTGTGTAGTGTGGTGCAGTTTGGTGGTTAGGTGTTTGTTTATTGTGCAGTATTTAGAGCTTGGTTATTGGATGTTTATCGTGACTGGTTTCTGTTTGGCTTGGTTGTGCTGCCTGTGATGCTTAATGAACATCAGTTCTGTTATGGATTCGTCTCTATGTGACATTGTTTTCATAAGCTGCAGTGTACACTGTCACATCAGCATGTTGTTGTGCTCAGTGGTCGGTGTTATTGCTCTTTGACAGTCTGTTACCTTTTGTTGCCATGAGGAGAGTAGCACTGCTTAGTGCTGAAGTGGGGGTGGGCTGCAGCAGTCATTCAGATGGCCTATCATATCAAACTGTAATTATGCAACTTTACACAAGCTGGATGTGCATGCTCTTCTTTTTCTCTTTTGACATTCAGGCCTAATAGTGTTTTATGGCGTGACTTTAGTAGTATAATTTGAAACATGATAATGTCCGAGTGTATATCTGTACATTGGGAGTAGAATATGGTAGTTTACATTGGCATGGGCACTGTAAATCTATGACGCGAACCATAGTAGTTTACTAGTACACACAGCAACCTTATGGGTTAAACTGTAGTATTTTTGTTACTATACGTATACAGTAACTCTATGGAGTCAAATTACTGTATGCTAAATTATTACTATGTAGGCACCATTAAACAAAATCTGTGCTGTAAACCATAGTTTTCTCTTACTATTTAGTATTTACTTTTTAGTCACAACTCTTACTATTAAATGCAAAATAACACTATTCGGGCATCAGGATTATTTTCATTAATGATTAATCAGCTGATTATTTCCTGATTATGTGGGACCACCAGTCCACACCCTAAAGATATTCAGTTTACTATCACATTAGACAAAGAAAAGCAGCAAATATTCACATTTGAGAAAGTGAAACCAGCAAATGTTTGGCATTTTTGCTTGAAAAATGATTTAAACAATTGACTGAATTATCAAATTCACTCATTTTCTGTCAGTTGACCAATCAATAAAGTACTATTTGCCTCTGCTGTAGACTGTGTAGTCTATGATGTGTTGAATCTGCTCGGTGCATGTAAAACTACAGAATATGGTGCTGTTGATCTGATTATTTGTAACCCTGCAGTTTAGTTTATGTAGGCTTGTTATGTACATTCATTTTGGGGCCAAACACCTAACTCAAGACTGCTAGTTCTCCTGACCAGTGGAGGGGGTGGTGCAAACCAATGTGCCGTGGAGTGGAGAGGTGGATTGTGCTGCAGTCGATGTTTGAGAGGCTTATATAAACATTCTGATACATTGGTCTTACTTTGCTCAGTAAAGAATGAACTAGGAGTGCTGAAACAAATGTCAAAATTGTGCGAGAAGGAGAGCATTGAGGGGACAAGGACAAATGGAATGAAAGTAATAACTCTAATAATTTAGAGAACTGAAGTGATTTGTTTGAGGACATCTCATAATACATCTGTGGAGCACCTGCAGTCATTCTCCTCCCTGATTTTTATTCAGTTTGACAAAGTTTAATTATCCAATCCTGACAAGTGTGTGTAAATCTCTGCGAAAAACACACATCTTTATTCTCCCTGTTGATAAAAGTTTTGCTTACTGCACTGTAGAAAGTTAGTGTTACGGCATTATGGATACAAACATGAATTATCAATTCATATTAAGACTTAATAAGACAAAGCTATAGAGGGTTGCCCGTGCACGTCCACACATTATTGATCAGAGTATCGCTGCTCCTCTCGTTTTCTCACACTCTGATAAGTTGATGTAGGAATTTCCTTTAATTAAAGCCAGTCCAGAACAGAGTCTCCAGCTGTTTTATCTGTCTAAGAGCAAGCTGTCAGCAGCAGACTGGATTGTAGTCAGTTTGTTGTGTATATACAACACAGTGATTCTGTGAGTTACAGCTGAGTTGTGACAGTGGTAGTGTGGTTAAGACAATGACAAAAGCAGCAAAAGATGGTGAGGACATGGCTTAAAAAAAGCTGCACTGACTGTCTTTGGTCAGTTTCAAAATACAGTCATCATCAGGACAAAAGGCTGATTAGTCTTACTAAATGGGAGGGGTAAACATACCATACCACAGATGGTTTGTATACTTCTGTTTTATTAATGAATAATGATTTTAGTAGCCTAAATTCATCTGACTTGTTTGCATGATGGATAGTAATGAGTCATGTTTCTTTGAATGTGGTCATACAGGAAGGTAGATAAAATCACAGCGGGCTGGTGGCCAGCACCAGCGCTGGGTCTAACCTGTGTAACGGCAGCAACAGAAAGTTTGCTGATCTGGCGGGGAGTCGGGGTGGTCCGGGATCAGACCCCCGGTGCTGGGGTTTGCGCTAGCTGAATTTGAGTTGCTACAGCCGCTATGTGAAGGTCCATCTCCGGAGTCACCGACCGCTCTCTTCCCACCGAAGTAGTCTCCTAGTGGCGGGGAGTGAGACGGAGGAACTGAAGGTCGTTGTCCTTGTGATTAATGAAGGCCAAACTGTTTCAGTTGTTTATTCATTTAAATGTTGTTTTTCATGTTTAAAGTGAAAAAAAAAAAATTATTGCCAATTGCTTTTCTGATTGCCAGATAGTCTATATGAAAAAATAGGAGTGAATAGTCGAATCTTTGTATTGGACAGCCAAATCCAATTCGACTGCAAAAAGTCTGAGTCGGGTACAGCCCTAACCTTGAACCATTTTGTAAGCTAACTGTAGCATGCTAAATTCAGCCATTATAGAAATACTCTAAAGCGAAAGGTTGATTGCGAAGTATTTTGTACAGTAGTTATACCACAGTACAAAGAAGCATGGTCTTAATCACATCTGCAGGGCTTGCACTACAGTTAAATCAGATTTTTCTCAAACATAATGGACATGTAAGGGCCTCCAATTACAAAATACACAGCAGAATGGGAATGACTTTGTAATGGAGTGTTCATATAGTCCAAAGGAAATGGAGGTCGGGCCACTGTAAATTTGTGGGTACGTGGCTTGGTGAGAATTACACTGCAGTAGATTTTTGGATTCATAGATATTGAGAATATGCTTACATCACCTTTTTTTTATTATAGAGAGGGAGTGCAAATTACCCTCCCTAAGAACTTAATTTGTTTTAGCAAACTGTACAGTGGAGAGAGATGAGGAATTTGGCACAGAGTGATCAGGAGAGCCCCGGGAGGTCTCAGATCTGCATATTTCTCCAATTGTGTCACATGCCTGCAAAAATACTGTGTTCTCCAGAAACGACAACACACACTTGTTATGTCAAGTATTGTGTTGTAATTTATACTTGGAAATGGTCTTTAATAGAAGTTTAGACAATGTTGGAAACACATTTTCCGGACACAAGCACCCCCTGTAGAACTCATTCACATCAGATCTAATTTAACTGCTCTAGTACTCAACCTGGCACACATTTCAATTGAACTGCAAATTAACAGTCACATTTATGTGAAGCAAATTGTAACTTGAGAAATGCTGGCATTGTGACAATGCATACATAATATCACTGGAATGATGAGTGATGACAGCCACTAACAACCAATTTGAAATATGATGTGAGAAAGACTGCAAAAATAAACTATACTAAATGGCTCCTTTATGAAATGTAAAATCAGAGCTATTGCAAAAAGAGACGCTTTAAAATGGCTGCACAGGTGTGTAATATCTGTTTGGAAGCCCAGCTGCACTGTAATTTAAGTCCTCGTTCAGGCTATATTTATATCACATTCTGTTCTAAGCATAAAAAATAAAATAAATTGACCAATACATTATACAGTAAGGCATCAAATTCAAGCTAGAATGAGACTTGATTATGTGGAGTCATGGAACAGAATTGAAAAAAAATATATATACCCCATTTTCTGACGATGGTAATTATGCTGACTTATTAATCCAATTATTGTAAATATAATGATGAATATATACATTCAACCAAATAAGCCTTTTTAGAGATAGTATGTTTGACATCACCTCAGGGAATTGGCAGCACAATATAAACAGAGCCAGGGCACTTCTTAAGGCATTTTCTTTACACCTTTATTTACTGGGGCAAAAACAGAAATACCACATCAGCTGAGATTGTTTTGCCTGGAGACCATAAACTATGGTACCATTGGAATCAACTCAGAACTCCCCTTTGGCAATGACTGTCCATCCTTGGAGAGGTCACTTTTGCCTCTGTCCCTGAAACATCTCTTTGTGGCTGAGGTGTGTTCCATAGTGACAATTTACCGTTAGGTTTAAGTAAAGCGATGTGGGCAGACAGAGGCGCCCTTTGCCCTCTCTGTTTCTTCCCATCGGGCAAAGAGAGACTCCTGTCTTGTCAAGGTCAACTTCCCTTTCAAGCAGACAGCACTTCAAACTGCAGGGACTGCAGTCACCTCTGAGCCACCTAGGTGCCTCACGGAGAGCCTTGGCCCTCTCACCCCTTGCAATTACTGCAGAGAACACCACAGTGCTGTTGCATCTGCAGGAGCTGTAAAGACAGGAGAGATGTGTAAACAAAGAAGTGGTTTAGATGTACCGCTGACACTTTTGGCCAATTACTCATGTCTGTGGTCTGCAATTGGCTGTCTGGAAGGGGGAAAATGGGTCTGAAGTGAAACATCATTGAAGTCCAACTACAGTAAATCAAATTTCGCTATGTTTTGCCTCCACACCGCCATTGCAAACATAAATTTGTTCAGGATTTGAAGTATAAAGCTGGCATCCATTATTATTTTTTAGTTGATAAATGGTTGCTATATCAATCTGTGCAATATTATAAAACACTCAAAACAAGCACTTTTACCTTTTTGAAGAAGACATTCTCTGTACTCTGCTACTGAGAAATGTAGATGAACAATGTTTTGTCAGGTCAAACTTGTGCTGGTTAACAGTGCCAATAAAGTCTATTCAACAAACAGAGGTGGCGCACTGGGAACAATGCTATTTTTTTCTGCTGGGTTTGTATATACTGTACGTTTGCTCATCAAAATCAAGCATGCGCTCAAGCAGACTTCTACACAAATTCCACATCAACACTGCTATCTTTGCAGTTGAGCTTAAGCCACTCCATTTACCTCAGAATCTAAATCAAATCTGTTTATTGCCAAGTACATGTGCACATGCAATTAATACATACTGGAGGGTTGCTTTAGCCAATTACATTAGGTAGCATGAGTGAGTGCATAATCCTAACCTTATCTACACTGATACGACTCTGTTTACATTACTGTGGACTCAGCTCTATGTGCATAGCAGAGTGTACAGAAATACTAAATTATGATGAATAAAACCTTACAGAGATAAAACTGTACAGCACAAATGAGTTTACAGCAGAACATGAACATGGTGTACATGCAGTTACACACAACTGTAATTTTCTAAACATCCTGTAGAAACGTATGTGCCGATTAACATCAGTGTGTATATGTGTGTAGTTAAATCAGGCGTAAGTTAGTCACAGGTGAGTCACAGGTGTCAAGATCTTTGTGGGAGACTGCTCTAAAATAAGCTGTATTGGTTCTTGGCAGTGTCTGTGTTGGCAGTTCTATAGCATATTCCGGCTGAGAGAGCTTGGAAAATGTGCTGGCTGGTGTGAGAGGGGTCAGGGAAGAGACGTCTATTTAAGTGCACTTCTTGATCCCGGTGTCACACAGGCCTGGAAGGAGGGCGCGAGTCACATACAGTGATTTTCTCAGCTGATTGGATGATGCACCACAGCCTGGTGCTCTCATGTTGAATGGCCGCTGCAAAATAGCCAGTTATAGTGAAAGATGGAATGGACTCAGTAATGGCAGTTTCTCTAGTACAAGCCTGAGTTTTCAGCATGGAGAGGATGTTTTTACTCACCTATGATGTTGAATGTCTGCTTGTTGATGGTCCTCCACACAGTTTGGTTGTTATTAAGGTGAATCAGTGCCAAATGGTATGGTGATGACCAGTGAAATCAGCTCTTTCCCTTCCCTTCAAAAGCAGTCAGTGGCTCCTCCAAAAAACCCACTCTGCACATTGTGACACTTTGTGTCAAAAAAATGTGTCTACCATGAAGAATACTGTCTTTTTTCCCTGCTTGAGGGGTTTGTATCAAAGATCAAACAGCCGACATATCCACAAATGCTTAGTTGGCTTTAAAAAAGGATCAAGTGTGCATTACTTGGTAAAGCCATACACACAGCAAAGATGTGACTGCACCCAGCACCTTTAAGCATTTGACCTAGCCTGAGCATGTGGGCCTTGCAAGTGCAAATCTTCATCATCCTTGACATAAAATAGCACTGCACAGCCTGATCATTCCTGATGCTTCCCCTCCTGTGCCTTTTCTCCCACATTGGCATCAGTTCCTTAGGAAGTCACCGAAATACCAAATGCACGAGAGCAAGTATTCGCCAAAAACATTCGGGTTTGGCACCAAAGCTCAAACCACTTCCGTTATATAAAGGAAGAGAATGTTTTCCAGTTCAGCAAGCTCATAATATGAGTCTGAGTCATGCATGGAAGTGGAGAGACAATCCAGACTGAATTATCACCAGACCACGTTTAATCAATTAATCATTTGGTCATTAGAATGTCAGATAATAGTGAAAAATGTCCATTACAATTTCCTAAACCTCAAGGGGGTGTCATCAAATTGCTTGTTTTGTCCAGCCAACACTCCAAAACCCCAAGATATTCAGTTTATTCTCACATAAGACAATAAAAACAGTAAATCCTCACAATTGAGAAGCCGGAACCAAGAAATGTTTGGTATTTTGCCTTTAAAAATTACTCAAACAATTAATCCATTAGCAAGTAATTGCTTGCTTTTTTTCTGTTAACTGAATAATCGATTAATCGTTTTCAGCTCTAGAGCCAAATGCATGTGATGTTGGTTGGATTTGGTGATACATATCATACCAGTGGAAAATGACTTCATCCTGGTTTTTTTTTTGTTCAATACAGTATTAGTAAAATATGAGCTCAAGTTGGTCTTAAATTATATTTTACGTCATTATACTATTTTAAATACTACAGAATCTTAAGTTGTTTCATGATGATGCAGGTGTATGAATTTGGCAAACCTTCACCATGTACTATTATGAACATGTTTATTTTGAGTCAGTGTTTTAGAACACGAGAATATGTATTCTGAACATCAAATGAATGGTGCTGCAAAGAGAAAGAAATGAGAGAAAAGTCAACAAAGTAAGATAGAAAACCCATTACTGTTCTCCTTCACGGTTTCCACCATACCTCCTGTGTTCTTGTGAATTAACTTTCAAGGGCACAGAGTTTCAGCAAATATTTCATTTCCCAAGATGGCCATCACTCAAGCTATCACTTGAACAACTCAAATCTGTCTTTTGTGAACGAAAAAGGGAAAAAGATAGAGGGTATATAGATGGTGGAAGATGACTGAGATTACTTTGTGCTTCTTTTTTTTTTTCCGAGTGTCAATATCGAGACAAGTTGGAAAAGTGAAGATTGGATCGCTTCAGATTTCTCTGTTATCAGTGGACAATACATTTTCAAACATATCTATATATGGTATTGAAAATAAAGTGAATTCTAATTTTTATTTATTAAAACCACACCTTTGCACATAATTTCAAAGGTTTCACTTCAGCTAATTAGGATAAATAAGACCTATTTTGAGGATAAAAAGAAAACTGCCTGGGACACTGTGTTAAATGTTATTTTTTGCTTACTTCAAATGTATCTATTTTTAATTGATTGGGTCTTTCTTGACTAGTTTGTCCATTAATCATTTGATGGTGTGAGCAACATGGCAGTTACCCAGCAGCGATGTAAATTGGACTTCAAAGAGAAGGTTTATTTTTAAAATCAGAGAGCTAGCGGTTCTTATTCAGGTTGATTATGTCTACATACAAAGGCTTGATGAGAATTATTAAAGAACAAGCGGCAGCGTGTGGAATCAATGCATTCCATTTCCTTTACACATGTTGGATTCTTTGTGCTCAAAGGAAACATCATCAACAGCCTCATCATGGCACTTTGAAGAGTAATGATCTGTTTTCATAAAGCATAGCAGCAAACTGATAACACGGTGTTAGCATTTCCTCGGCTGAATTCGGTATGTTGACAACAAGCAAGAGTAAAACAAAAAAGATTACGTGGTGTGCGTTTAAAAATGACGGGGCATTCAGACATTTATCATACCTCTGTGTAACCTCTTTGTTTTTCAGTATCATCTGATTTTGATACAACACAAAAGTAGTTAAAGTGCATGTGTCCATGGGGATGGGGGGGGGGCGTTGAGGACAAGGCTCTAGAGGTCAGCGCCTTACTGCTGCTGCTTTCACCATGTTGAAACAAGAGGCAGAAGGTCAGATTACCCCCACCAGGATGTGAAAAGAGAAAACAGTGCATTAGCCAGCCTTTGTTGCTCTAACATACATGGGCTTTTCCCACTGGTGCTGCTAGTTCATTGTCCCCAGGGTCTCAACGGGTCACAGGCTTTTGGGGTAGAAAGGACAGGGGGTTGTCATTCTGCTTTCCAAAGGTCGCTGTCTACGTCGGTCATACCCCTAAGCCATCAATGGGAAACAACTGTTGCTCCGCTATCGCAATACAGGGATATTAAAGCTATTCATCTAGGCGCCCTGCCTGTGCTGAGACAGCTTGGAGGGGCTCTGATGCATGCTTAATACACTAATCACACTCTCTCCCTAGGACCCCTACTTGCTGCCCTAATCTCTTTCTCTCTCTCGTTCTCTCTTTCTCATAACTTTGATAACCCGTGCCATGCAAACACAAATTGACAAGTAGTACACTCACAAAACTACTGACATCCCCTGCACAAATACATCATTGTGCGCTTGTGTATGTCTTCCGCTGTCTTCTGCTGCCTCGTACACAGAAACACACTCAGAACAGGCTGGCAGCGGTGTGCCTTCAGGGGAGTTGTTTATTTTTCAAACGCAGACAGCTTCCTATGAGGGCTATTTCGGAGTATGAAGCCATGGTCCCAGCTTACACATCCTTCTGCATGTCCATTTGGTGTCTACATATCAAATTATGTGGGCTAAGTGTGTGTGCGCGTGGTTGCTGGTATTGTGCATTTTCTAACAGAGCTGCTGATGTAACTGACATGATGTTATTATCCAGGCCTGGACATTTTCAGAAATGGTTATCTTGCATATTTGTTTTTTGTGACGTATGTTATTAAGTATGTTGCTTATAAGGCTCCAACTAACAGTTCTTCTCATTATTGATTATCTGCTAATAATTTTCTCATTTATTTCTCGGTTAATCGTTGGTCCATAAAATGTCAGACATTTCTTTTATTTTGTCCGACCATCTGTCCAAAGTTCAAAGATATTCAGTTTACAGTAATGTAAACTGAATAAGCACCAAATGCTCACAGTTTAGAAGCAGGAACTAGGCAATGTTTGGCATTTTACTGTCAAATGACTAATCAACTAATCGTTTCAGCTCGAGCTGCTTATATATTAACAGCTAGGTAACAGCTTTTTAATGCGTAATCAACATTATTATTAGAATTATTAGATTCTTTTTATTCAGTATGTGTAAGTAGACAATGACATACATATTGACTCTGACATGATCAAAACAAATAGCTATAATCCATTAAAAAAAACGTTTTACTGTGTGCTACGCAAGAATTTTCACAGAACAAACGTTTACCCTCTCCAGACTTTTCGTACCAGAACTACCTGAATGCATATTGACACACAAACACTCATGATGATAGTAATGGCATGAGAGGCGCTATGGCAGAAAGACATATCCTTAAACATCTCTCAATTGTACTCGATTGTAGTGATGTTCAGTATGCAGCCAACTGCAGGTTGATGGATCAATTGCTGTGGCAATTTTCATTTCAAGCTGTTCATCGTGGCTGTTATGAATCGATAGCTTTTAATGACTGATGGGAGGGACTGTGTCTTCTTGGTTATTATTGTCAGTGATCTGCTGCATCTGACAGTCTGATGGTTGGTTGCCATTAACCAATTCTTGTACTAAAGCACCGTGTACTGCTACTGTAGAACTAATTTTCCAGCCATTTTTACGCTTAAAAGTTAGTGAAGTTAAATATCAGTACTGGATAAAGGCAAGTCATCACTTTTGCTTTTTCTAACTTTTCTTTTGTGCACTCTTCAGTTTTATCTTTTTTACTCTTTTTATGTAAATGACCACTGGAAGCTTTGCTCATTATAAATGGCAGAACACCAACACAACCAGTTCCAATGGAAATGCATGTTTTTGTCTGTTATAGTTTCAAATTTTTATGGTACGGATCAAAATGACGTCCTCCTTCTCTCATACCACAAGCTATAATAAGCCTCTACTTTCATGCACATTTCTTTTGTGCCTCGGTTTTTCCTCACTGAAAAGTGCATAGGTTTTCTGACATCAAAATGAATGACACTCATTTGTAATGTCTGCACTGACAGTTTGGAGGAAATTGCATTGTGCTAAAAAGCCACTTAAACCTTTGGTCATGGAAATTTTCCTGCAACAGTATTTATAAAACCTGTGTTTGTTTTTATGTGAAACCAAATGTATCAAGCTGAACTGTGTCCTGTGTAGCATTTGCTGTGCTACTCTTCCATGGCGACTTACTGTAGGTTAATAGAGATGCTGATTTAGTAGTATGGCTTTTGGGTCATTGCTTTAACTTGAGTAATGCTAGGACTAATTTTGTTTCACTGTTGTTTCTTGACAGGATTTCATATAATAAAGTTCTCAATCATAAAAATGTACTACAACAACAAGTACTACTACTCCTACTACTACTCAGGGTAGTAGGACACAGAGAAGTCGGAGATGAGTAACCCAGTCAAATGATTTAACCGCCCTTTTACCGTGCGTTGCTGCTGAAACTAAAAAACAAGACCATGCGGAACCACACCTCTTAGATGTTGAATTGCTCTGTCAGGCGCAGAAAGGAGTGCATGATGGTTTATGGTGCAATGGCAATATAGGCTATACTGTTGGTTTTAGGAAGGATTGGTAGGCCTATCCTGATTGGTTGAACCAGTACAAGCATTTTTTAGTGCATGCCTCTGCCTCTGTGAAAGGGTAAGCCTATATTTCCTGTTAACTGTTATGACTGCTGCTGCTGGTGTGTGTTTGGCAGTTTGGATGTGCAATATACCTTTTCATTGACAACATTTCTACTTGCTACAGTGATCCATTTAACTGTAAAGCATGGCTCTTTTTAACCTATTTTCTTGGCTTTCTTGAACTTGTCCCCCAATTATGTAATGAATGAATAAATGTGTAAATATTTTACTTTGTGCCTTTGAGTGCCCAAAGCAAACAAATGTAGATCACTGCGACATGGGTATGTGCATGAAGCGAGAACGGTCCCTGCCAGCAGGAATGGGACAATCAGCCACGCTAACCCCTAATGCTATACTCCATTTTTTTTGTTATTCATTAGGAAGTTATTATCATCAGATGATGCATGTTAGTGTAATCAGAATTTCCCCTAGGCATGTTGGATAAGAGAGCAAAAGTCATTTAACGTTTCTCCTTACAGAGTTTTTACTTGTTTTGACTGTTTATTATGCTGTCCAAGCTTGATTACCTGTATCACCAACTGATTAGAGACTTTATTTTGACTTAAGTTTTCGTTTCTGTCTTTTTTTTCTGTAAAAACTAATTTTTATTGCCTATCAGTATCTTTTCCTTTCAGTCACAGTGAGAAAAAGTGGCAACAGATCAAGGCTATAATACTTCTAGGTGCAGAGAGGTACTCAGTGACTGTGCTTCACACAGTGATATGTTGTGAAATTTAAAACCCAAACCATGACAGCCCTGTATAGCTTTCTGCTGTCTACCCAGTTTGACATACTCGGCTCAGGTCTTGGCTAGAGGTGGTTTAAAAAAAATGTTTCTGGTTCAGGTGCAGGTTTTGATCATAGACTTTATATAAAGATGGACGATGCATCTCCACTTCCTCCCACTGTACAAAAGTGAAGCCAAAATATCCTGGATACGGGCGATGCCATCTTGCGCTGGTGACGTCATTCGGAGCCAGAGTCTGCGCATAGGGATTGGGGAATGGAGCCGCGGTATCGAGGTCCCGCCCAAGCACCTGCCCGAGTCGATCGGTAATCAGTAATTAGTAACTACAGTCACCTGCTAAAGTTACAGTTACATATCCTCTCGACATTCCTACTCTACATTCAATTCCTGAAAAGACGTCTGCAGGTGCCTCTGTGACTGCTTTTTATAGCATCAAATAATGAAGTAAAACAAAACTTATAAGAAAAACAAACACTTGAACAGTGTGGTAAGAAGTACCTAAAATGACAGAAACCATCTTTGGGAAAAATTTATTTGACATGTACTTTGATTTTTTAGTTTGGCTCATGTCCCATCTGCTAACATGGAGGGGGCGGGATTTATGACCTATACTGCAGCCAGCCACCAGGGGGCGATCAAGATGTTTTGGCTTCACTTTTGGGGAGCTGTCATGTCGTCCATCTTTATATACAGTCTATGGTTTTTATATGGGAGGTTGCTAGCCAGCTGATGCCTTAAACCAGTAACCACCACTGACTACCACGATCAGAGCACTCAGTCTGTCCTTTATCAGTACTGTTCAGTGGTTGAATATTTTTTCACACTCTTTAAAAACTTGTAAAGAAGCATTTTGCCAGCTGGTAATCGCCACATCACACATTTTAAAACACTATGTTGAAGGACATTGAAGTCTTTCAGTGAAATCCAAGCTTTGAAACACCATATCTGTTGAAAAATAATAAGCAGAGATAATTGAGTGATTAAGAGACAACATATTTCAATGGTGAGGGAACTGAATGTGCTAATGATAGAGCCTACCTCTTTATAGTTATTGAGTGAGGTTCAAGGTTACTCACTGAGGCTGATATAGCTATTCATCACAGCCATAACATATTTCCACTTGCTCACACTGACTCATCACAACTGTCTCACCTCAACAGAAGATTACTTCTGTGCCCTGCGGCTCAGCCCACTTATCCAAAACTTCTGGTCAGAGGTCATGAGAAAACTATCTGAGATTCACAGTCAGAACCTCCCCTTACTGTCCTGTTGTTGCAGTGCTTGGACGCCTCACTCTCTGGAAAATACCCAAAAACCTCAAACCCTTCTTATTAAATTCTAACTATTAACAGATCATTTAATATAATCATTTCCTTACCTCCACGTCTGCCTCCAGCACTGATTTGTCTTTTGCACCACCACCCCACCATTATACCACATGACCAAAGACTAACACATCCACACAATGCTATGTGTGACATACATAGATGGAGACATACTGTAGATGACTGTTAAGACAGAATTGGAAAATAATAAATGTCAAGACCAGGTACTTGTGTGGCTGTTGTCACTGTCGTTACTATTACTACATGTCCATATTATTATCACTGTTTTGATTTGCGTTACCTGGTTGGCAGAATTTTACACATTATTTAAAGAAAATAGGAAAAATACCCTCTAATACAACAACCCCACATTCAATTCTAACTCATGAAGATTACAGTGTTCAGTTTTTGAAACTGTTTCAAAGAGGTGTTTATTCAACTCTTCATTCATTATGATCGTTTTGGCGGGTGTAGTTTGTGTTGTGGTTGAATTGTATTGCATTATACTGAGAGGTGTTTTGTCCAGCCCATTTATGAGAGTCGACTATTATGATATTAGATTAGAAACACCACTTAGTGTAACTTGCTCCAGCAGTAGAGGAGTTTTCATGTAAGAGTGAAAACAACAGAAAATCTCTCCAATACGAGCTCTCATGCATTAGGCTTCTACTGGAATTAATTCCAATTTGAGAGCTGTATCGGAAAAACACACTTGCTACTCTGTTAGATGAGGACTATAGATAAATAAATCATTTTGTTGGTAACATTTGTCATGCAAACAATTTAAAAAATAAAAAAGCTCCCTCTTTTAGGAATTATTATTAGATGTTACAACTTTAGATGGAATAAAAGTACCTCTATATACTTATAAAGACTAGGATAGATAAATAGCATAATGCTGACATTTCTGTATATGTATCATTTTATTTTATCTAATTTTGTTTTATTTTACCGGAGTACAACATATTATAAATGATTTTAATTCATTTTTATTTGCTAACTTTACTTATTAGATATAGATATTTGGCTTCTTAGATTTAAGGCAGTGTCTTTTGGTCTTTGTAGTGTGGTTTTTGGTATTTACATTGTTCTGGATGAATAAAGATGTAGGCTATCTAAAAATATTTCTGACAGGCAGCAAATGATTACATTGCCCACTAGTTGTTACGTTTCTCTCAGCACTGTGGCTGTCACTTTCTAACTCCTCATGAATTCTGCTTTAGATATGTCCTTGACCTTGTAGCATTTCTATCCAGGTGAAGGAAAAGTGGTTAGAAAATGAAAAGCAGATGTATTTGTCAGCTGTGTGGTTCCACCTGAACTCCAAAAGGCCAGCTAAACCAAAAGAAAACATTGCCCACTGCTGCTTCAAGGATTGTGCATTATCAATACCATGCAGAGAATTTCAAACAGGTTATTAATCTGTTAACCAACCGAATTAATCTGCGGCTGTATTTGCCACCAGCAATGGATCTCCACTACAGTCAAGTAAAAAAGCTAATAGGTGACAAACACCAGAAAGTGCTGTATGCCATTATAGGTAATTGTCCCTCATCAATATTACATTACTTAGTTAACCAAAGCTTGATACCATCAGTTAAATGCACTGGGCAAAGCCTCCAGTTAGTGTGAAGCCATTAAAAGAAACCCTAGATCCTCATTTAACAACCAAATTTCAATAAAATATTTGATGCGAAAAAAATATAATCACTGCAGTGGGAGGTTTTGTTTGAGTAATCCTGATATATTTGAAAGAGAAGGGTTTTCTTTAACATTAACTGTAGCCCACACAGATATTTGCACTTATTATCTTGTGAACAAAAGCAGTTCTTGGCCTTTACATATAGATGTTTATTGTTTCCTTGTCAGTGAATGTCACCCTAATATACATAATATTCTTTATAAAACGTCACAGCAATCCATTCAGTAGCTACCTCCACTAATTAGTATATGACAGATGTGCTTGAGAGGTCTGACTCCCGAAGATGATTAAAAAGCAAATCTAGACCGCTTTTTTCTCCCCGGATAGCTCATTTATTTGTGAAATGAAGATGGCACATTTTATATTCGATTCTGTGTTCTCATAAACAGAAACTTAATTTGGTTTCCAGTGGACTGCTAATCATAAATTTTTCGCATCAGAACAATCAGATAGCGCTCTATTTTTTATTATCATCTGTGTCAGTATGACATTGTGAGAAATGCTCCTTTGCAACATAGTTATATCCCCAGTAATGTATTAGTTACTAAATTTGCAAAAAAGCGAAAAACACAAAGGAATGGCATGAACTGTACAGTCCCACACAGTTGACTTACAACTCAATGTTAAAAACCCTTGAGGTTGGCTCCTAAAGGAATGTTTTCGGGGGCTTTATGCACCACTAGAGAAGGGTAACAACAGCATGCCATAAGAAATTGATACAACACAAAAGAAACTCTGCCTCCAAGAAATGTTCCCTCTGGCTCTTTATGTTCTTAAAATGGCCTTTTTCAAAACACCACTGGGCAAAACATTTCCAGAATTATTTTACTTCACTATTGTTGAAGTCATCAAATCTGCCATGCCAGGCCAATTCTTGTAGCTCACCGTACGGTGCGGCATACAGCAAAAGAATAAGATGCAACTCCACAATACAGACAATGAAGAACACTCTCATCTATTCTAAATTACGTTTTCGAGTAAATCATACATAACCTTCTTAACAGCCTCATCTCATCACTTGAGAATTACGAACACAGTATAATCAAACAGCAGTGATTGTATTTTATTTATTGACGAGAGTAAATCAAAGTGTAACACCACCAAGCAATTACAATGCTGGTCTTAATGAGTGCCTCAATTTACATTGGTTGATTGCCAAAGAGAAAAGCAATGTTTTGCTGTACTCCCCAATTGATCATTGAAATTAATCCCCTAAATGTGCATGGTAAACAAACAATAAACTAAGTTTATGATAATTTACTAACAAAGCCCATAATGCACTGCTTTCTACACAAGATGTTGCCCGATTTGTGTAAATTCATAACAAGCATTTCAATATGTAAAACAGGCTATAAATGACTTTTGAAGACAGTCATGCAACGCTGTTAAAGAAATGTTGGCATTATCAAATGATTTCACTACATGTCAGTTTAGAAAAATTTGCAGTAACTGAACATGCAATATTATGCATCATCAGCCAATCACATGCTGTAGACTTGCTGTACACTGTGTCCTACCTACTGCTGCAACACCATTGACACTACAGCTATCAATCAGTGAACTCAAATCACCCACTGACTGCAGAACAGCAAAGTGATTGCTCGCAGTCTGAACACAGAAATGGTGCAAAGCTGAAAACATAGCTGCTTACAGCGGTGTTCCTAAATTGGCAACTGCATCACTAGATTTAATAACTTCTTAGACCTTCTTGGTGACTGTATTGCTTTAAAGCTGACAGTGACAAATTTTTCATAGTATCTGCGAAAATGGTAGAGTTTACATTTTAATACATTTTTCTTCAATTGACACATCTGTTCTAACCAAAGTAGTTCTCAGCCATTTGCCAGCCAGAGGCATAGCCCCCCTCCCACCCAGAAAAAAAAAGTGGAGCAGGTGGGTTCTTGATCTTCAGTGACCTTGCCACTGGTCTCAGGTGAGCTGAACATTTTTGCTATTGAGTGAGCTGTGGGCCTAGGAAGAGAGCAGATAAAAAGAGCTGTCAGTAGCTGTATATAGGTATATATAGGAACAGCAGCTAATACAAAAAAGTTAATTTTGCCAGTATTCATTGAAGCAATAAAGTATGTGTTTCCCCTAGAATTTTTTCCAGCTGCAGTGCTGTTGTGCGCGCCGTATGTCCACAAGCATGCGACGCCGGCTTGTATTCACATGCGTCGGAATATCTTAAAATTAATAAAATTACCTCAGAATGATTACAGATTATTCATGTTTGGCTTTTGTGTCTTACTTTACTTAGTTATAATCTTGAAGATTTTCATTTCGTTGTCTTTCATTTCGTTGTCTTTCGCAGCAACTATGGCGATAATAGGTAATTGTGTTTTTGGACCTCACTTCAGTTTCAGTTTCAAGTTTCATCGTCTGAAATCATCAATCTTTTCTTTGTTTTTTCAGCCATAATAACCGTTTACTTGATACGCTAGCAGAGACCGGAAAAAACAGTACCCACAGAGCGAGTCTGTTGCATTAAAAGCCTTAAATGTGTGCCGCTTGTGATTTTTCAGGAAAGTTGCTGCTGAGGGCTTTCATCAGTGGGCCATAGGCTCAATCACCATTGTGTCATCACCTCATCACCTCATTCGGCGATAGTGACGTAACAGTGACTTAACCTTCACTTTTCCAGCAGTTGGGGAAACAACAGACTTTTCTTGGTCTTGAGAAGCAGCAGTGCGGCGCTTCTGAATGAACATAGAGGAAACACTGTGGTTGATCTAATAATAAAAAGTTGTTCCAATACAGGAAACACTGACTGAACCCTCTGCACTGTGTAGGTCCACCACTTTGGCACCCAATGTCCTGCCATGCAGTTTTCTCCATTTTTACTACATCAGTACACATTGGAATGCATTGTTGCATTAATACCGTGGCCTCTTACCAAAAACAAAAAAACTAGGAAAAATTTAAATTAACTTTAGTTTAACCGTAGGTTTTACCATTTTTTATGTTTAACTGCTATGTTTAACTGCCTGTAACCATACCAACAATACTGATGCTTTTATAAGAGGAGAAGTGAATCATAAGGGTGATTAAACTATCGAACTATGTTGTCTACCTATGCTTTGTGATGGAAATTTGGTATATGTAAATGAGCTAACCATGGCTGTAAACTTTAATGAGTACAGTATTTTAATGTTTTAGTCGAGGAATACAATAGATTGTGCCTAGGCAAGTTGGTTATCTTACAGTTAACAGTAAGTAATTAAAATCTAGGAAGTTAATATAACCCTGAAATCCCATAAAATAGAAATACAACACCAGGCAATGTTTTGTTTCAGCCATTAACGAAAGTAATGAGTATGGACATTTTTTTGTAACAAATATAATTGGCTGCTAATGTTTTTCAGTTGCAACTATTATGAACCTGCAGCATCTTTTTATAGCTATGTCTAAGTAAATAAACTGATGGTTGGTCAAAGACATTTTCATTTAACTCACAAGCAACAGCAACAAGACAATGTAACAATGGTTGCCCAGCCATTTTGCTGTAGTACGAACATCTTTCCATCCTTTCCTGTTGCAAATTTACATTTTTTAAATAGTTTTATTTAATCCTGATTTTGCCCCATTGCACATTTCTGTTG
>NTHP01000359.1:370553-388486 GCA_003416845.1 Oplegnathus fasciatus | reverse complement strand
AAATAGCCTAATTAATTTATCTATGCTATATTTAAGTGCAGTATTCCACAAATTTATAGTAATTTACTGCAAATATCAAGTTGTGATCTTAAAGAAGAGAGCGACTATGTAACACAAGGCCTTGGTTAGGTGATGAACATTAAACTAAATTTCTTTATTTACTCTTCTGATATATTGATTATTCATTGGTTACATTTAGTGTCACTTAGTATTTAGTGTGCATATAGTCTTTTACAAATGTAGTGTGTACTGTGTAATGAATTACATAATTACCATTGCAACGACTGAGCCAGCAGCTCTTATTTCTTCAAAGTTATCTTGTTACCCTTGATTTCCTGTAATTCCACAGATGCCACTTTGTCTGGGCTTTTCCCTTGAGACAGCAGCCATGAGGGATGGGACCTAGATGACTGAAACTAAAGCTCGGGGAAAAGGACTAGGTCCCCTGTGAACTGACGGTGTATCAGAGTTTAGGACCCTTGTGACAGCATTGCAGCTCTGCAAGAATAATAAAACTAGAAAAACGTCAATGGAGAGGAGGAAAGAGAGAGAGACGGACAGATGTTATTGTTACACTGACTATATCCATCCATCCGTATTCTATATCCACTTATTCTGTTCAGTGTCACAGGGTGGGGGGGCTGGAGCCTATCCCAGCATGCATTGGGCAAGAGGCAGGGTACAACCTTGACAGGTCCTCAGTCTATCACAAGGCAAACACACTTAGACAAACACAATTTAGAGTTTCCAGTTCACCTAACCTGCAGGTACTGTACTTTGTTTTCTCACTTTGAACCAACCACCTGCCCGTTATATTATTTCATGAATTAATTATGTAGTCGGAACATCTTAACTAACATGAATGCCCATACACAGTCACTTGTAAACCAAAACGTCATTCCAAATTGTAACACACAGTATGTGCACATACTCACGCAAAAGTACCAGTGAATGCTACAATAAATTAGTTATTTGCTGTATGAAATTTAAATTGGTAACATTATTCTTCTTATGTAGTAACCTATATTTCTTCTACCACTTAACACAAGTACAAAATTTATATTGTGTAGTATACAAGCACATACACATATCTAACACTGAAATCCTCATCTACCAACACACAAAATAACTCAGTTACAGTTAAGTTACAGGGAGGCAATGAGAAAAATGAAAGACCAACCCTAACCCGATTTAAGGGTGATACCAGTTTCTAGTCCTAAATTTTGGCGTTGTGGTTCCCCTCCCTGTTTTTGTTCTGATCACAGAAGCAAACAAGCATACAAAAAACCTCTAGTTTTTATTTCCAGACTACCCCACAAAATTGGCGTATATATAGCATATCCAGTACTTGGCTTCAAACACAGCTATGTCCCCGCTTCATGTATCACACATACGGGTCACATATTGCAAGAGTCAGAAGAATCCCCATGCCAAAAACCTTAATTAATGTTTCAGTCTTTACCAAATTGGTTGCAAATTGGTTTATTTGTGATTGTTGTATTTCTGTCCTCAGATGGTTAAATTCCAAGTCCTAGGAAGCAGGCTGTTTCTAATCCTAATGAGGACTCTCCTATTACTTCACTGGCCTGATAAGGCACTAGTCTGTGACACTCAATTTTCAAGACCCAAACCCTATCAAGGAACTATCAAGTGATAGGATAGCTGCAGGACCATTAAGTGAATGTCTAATTAACTTATTATAAGGCATTTCTGAGCTGGCTATCAAATCCCTCCTCTAGGCACCAATGCATCCATCTGACCTGATTTGATTGCACAGTCACATTAATGAGCTCTGTGATGTCCCACATACAGGCTCACCTCGCTTCCCAGCTGCAGCCAACAGCAAAGGGGTATTTGGGGTGGGGGGTTGATTGTGTGTGAGACAGCGAGAGACCAGAGTTCTAATAGATGTACGAATGCAACCAGCACTTAAATGCCCCTACTGGTATTTAAAGGTTAATTTGTTTGTTTCTGTGATTAAATGGCTCTCCATTAACTTTGTGTCAGGTAGGTGTTTAGAAAATGTTCGATAAGTCGGCTAATTCAGAATCCTGTCAAGAGTATATGAGTGTTAGTATGTGTCTGGTCTTGGTGAGGTTATTGAATGGGGGAAGGGAAGACAGACAGAGTCTAGGAGCAGGAATATCCCGAAACACTTCAATTGGAGACACATGGCCCGCCCTCACAGCTTAGAGGAGGAACACTGTGCAGAATCAAACCCTGTTTTCTATCTATGGGTGTCATGTGTCTGTGCTGGTGGGAGAGAAGAGAAGAAAAGGAGAATTTATTTTCATGCAAAATGAAATAATTTGCATAACACGCGTGAAACTCATTTGCAAGACTCCCCCCAAACTTTGCATGAAAACAACATGGAAAACAAGCAGACAAAAGAAGTTAGGAGTCAATCATTCACTGCATTGGCAACTGTGTGAAAGTTTTGATAGTATAACTTTAGTCAGTTACCTACCATCATATATCGAGACTTTTCTCAGAGTTTTAAACCTTTGGAATTGACTTGTAACTATCGATTAAGGCGCTTGTTTAACACATCCTTGAGTGTAGAGTATGTGACCGAAAGTATAACCAAAGGTCATCTCCTTAAGTTGATTGTGAAGGATACTGGGGGGAGATTTTGTTAGGATTATGTTCTCTGTGTGCATAAGCCCTGGGTTTAAACTTTCACTTTATCCATCTACTGTTCTCTCTCTGAATCCCTCCGCTGGCTGAAGTCAGAGAGGTTCACTGCACTGCCCCCTCCTGTATGGGAACGACTATGAATATAAATAGGTGAGCTCCTCAAGGTATTACAACTCATCCATGCTTGGCAGCTGGTTGAGAATGTCAATACCTGCGTAATACAGGAATTGTAATTTCCTTCAGTTTCTAAAGGTTATAATGGCTGAAGTTTTCCCCTACAATTTAATTTATATTGGCACCATAATATGCCACTGTAAGGGTCAAGGATATGACTAGTCTATATCCTAATCCATCCTGAATGTTACACTTTATGAAATCTGGTAATTTACATATTTGAGGAGAAATGCTATGTTATATTAATATGTTGTAAGGAGGATGTTCTCAATGTTGTATTATAACTTCAGTCGGGGGATGCAAGATATCGTCACATGATGATGTTGTTTATGGGATTCTGTCATTTAAGATTTTATTCAAGAAGTCTGCAATCAAATGAACAACCTGAAATGGAAAAATCACTTTTGGATTGAATCGCTCAGCTCTCTGTGCTCATGCAGCCTGGTATGTGGCGTTTGCAAATGCAGTAGGTAATGCTTGCCATTTTCATGGGTCAAAAGCCAAAAAGCACAATATGATTTCTGGGACTACCACAAGGATTTTCTGTAAATTCTGTAAGTGGACCACCAACATACCTGGCATGAAACAACTAAGCAAATACCAAGATGAACACAAAGAGCATTATCAGGCAGGAGACAAATCCAGAGACAAACAGGAGAAGACAGTGATACGGTTTTAGCCGAGTAGGCCATTAAAATTCCATTTGAATCATAGCGGTCTGCAGTAGTGAAAAACAGCAAAGCTGGGTAACACATAGAGCCTGATGCTGGGACTGTGTGACTCAATCCTCCCCTGAATTCAAAAATGTTGCTCCTTCCTGTGATCAGTCAGCCCGGGGCAAAACTGGCACTGCTGGACTGTGCCTGAGTGAGTGAGAGAGAGAGAAAGAGAGAGCAAGACAGAGTGAGAAAAAGGAAAGGAGAGAGGAGAGAGATGTTGGTGTGTGTATGCGAGTCGGGCTCTAGGCCATGATACCAAACTTCCTTTGAACCAAGCAGCTGTGGGCTGCAGGACTGATATAATATTTAATGAAATAATTACATATACAGAGAAAAATGCATTGGTTAGGGAGTGTACCTTTCATGCTGGGGATCTGGGAAAATGCGGTACTAATAGACATCATTTGGCTAGTTGCCCTCATCTCTCTCTCTCTCTCTCTCTCTCTCTCTCTCTCTCTCTCTCTTCCTCTCTCTCTTTATAATGCATCATGCAGCCCAACTCTGATATTAAAATTTGTGCATTAATCCAGAATTTTAAGTGTTGGTAATATATGCCTGCAATACTTGCGTTTATTTCTGTCGGCAAAGTCTCATTGTCAGCAGCATTACAGGGACATCATTAAATTCAGTGTGTTTGCATTCACATTTATATTATGGAAGACTCAACTATTCAGTATAAAAGTTGGTACCATATCGTGTCTAAAATAAACATGATAAAATCACACCGTGTTTATTTGAAAGCAGGGTTTTGTCAATTGGCTAAAGCTGAGATATTGAGGCATTAAATGCTTTATCTCATTTCCTGTTAATTCTTGTCTGTGTAGGTTCTGTTTCCATGGTAATATTCGGATTATAGTGTTTTTAAAGTATACAGAAATATTCATAATTGGGATATGAAGTGCTACTACCTACAGTGTAATGCTAAGCATATAAACACACTCAGCAATGAATAAAGAAATATTAACATACTACATATTATTAAATAGTTTTGTTTTCATCGTGTAGAATATATTGTTGTAATAGACATTAAGTAGGTATTTAATCTGAAATAGATTCTGTGGCCTGTTACAGCTTTCCATGTGATGTATGCCAACGTGTCAACGCTCTCATCATTTCTGCTTACGCCGCATCCCCTGCCAAGCGGTGCATATATCAAATCCTTACAGAAACCCATAGCTCATCTTTCCTTTAGCAAACTACAACACACTATGCACTGTTACCTGGAATTACACATAAGATTAATCTCTTAAATCGGAAGCATTGGACAACTTAGAGGCTGCTGATAAATCTGTGCTGCCTTAAAATGTGATGTTTTCCCATAGCTTTCACTTTTATATGGAGAGCCTCATATTATCATGTTTCTTCTGATTGGAAATGTATTTACATTACTTGATCTTACTCAGTCTGAGGTAATCAATTTCAGACGTTCTTTCAAGAATAAATCAAACCTCACATTCTCTTTTTTTTCCAGTGCACCACCTTATCTGAAGTGCAGAGATTACCAGTGATTTATACATATAATAGCCATACCCACAACAAGTTTGCTCAATAACAGATAGATGGTGTTGCCTAGCAACTGCTGAGTGCCATAACAGCGACTAGTACCTGCTCCTGGAGGCAGACTCCATCTTGTAGGTTTCTCTGTCTTCTAATTGGCCAGGTGGGTAAACACTGATCCCTTGCTCCTCCATCCTCCCATTTTCAGCCAGGGTCTTAAATGACAGATAGCACCGGCATTATGCTAACCTTCTGACTGGGGGAATGTGCACAAATGCACTGCTACTGGCATAAATTGAATTGACAACATGAAATATGGAGGACATTTACTCCCCATAAATTTACTGCCTAAAAGTATCCCATATACCAACGATACATCAACGTGTGTTGTCCCTCATTCCCAATCAATTAGAAATTATTCAGGAGGTAAATTGCATGAAATGTGCTTGTGGCACTTCAAGCGTAGAGAAGTCAACAGACTAGACTGCAGGGTGAGGTTGGTAATTATAAACAAGTAAACAGAGAAACTGAGGTGGATGCAAAACATAATGTCTGCTTTACACCTTGTCCTACTTTTCAGTGATGGACGTTGTTATTTTTGTGTGGGAGTACAACAAAACCACTGTCCTTTGACAGATGAGAAGGTATTAAAGATTACCTTAACACCAGGCTTAAAGGCAGTGTTTCCCTGCCCTGTCTGGTTGAAAGTGTCAAGTCCATTGCACCATTGACCACACTCAGAATTACTGATGGGTGCGGTCAGCAGTGTCCTCTGCTGAACCTGTAATCACACCCAATAGTGATGTCACGGTGCAAACTATTTGGGCGCACCGGTGAGTTACTCTTGAGGTTGGAAAAATAGTGACAGTGTCTGGACACGTCAAAGATTGTTTGTGAGGGAAGAACCTCCACTCTGTAACATTGCTGCACAATTGCGAGTGGACTGAGTGTTTCTGTAGTTCCCACAACTTAAACAGAGTGAAACCTCTTATGTCTAGATGATCGCATCTCGTCAATTTCAGGAGTCGCATTCTCGGAGTTAAACTTTCATTCATATCATATCAATAATTTAAGTATGTCAAGTTTATATTTTTCAATCAACATTTGGTTTGGACCTACGATATTACGTTAGCTGGCTGTGCACGTGATAATCGAGCCTGGTACGTTGTTGATAGATAGCCGTCGAGAACTGACTGTACTGGCCAACAGCTTAGCAGATGATAATTGTCAGAATCCAGCAGTTTGTCATTATCACCATGAGTATAGAACTAGAAAACACTGAGCACTAATGTAAAGATTAGAAGAAAAGAAAAGTAATTTTAATTATCATGGTTAAATAGCTGTTATCACTAGATGTGAACTACAGTAAACTGTTCTGTTGTTCGAGATACAGATGAATCATGAAGTTCTTTTAAAGTTGACTTCAAACAAAATACTGACCGAAATATTTATCAATAGCAGAGTTAAATCTCGGTACCCACCCAACCTTTTTTTGACCCATATGATTTTATAATTTATAAAGAAATCAAAAACAGAATGCAGTTATAGGTCTAGAATAATATTTTTTTTAGCATTTTGGTTGTCCCCCATGGATAGAGCCGTGACAACCCCTCTTCCAATAGAAATCTTTAAGTTCATTTCACTGGAGAAACTTCTTACACATTCAGAGCTATGATGAGCTGTTGTTTTGATGTCTCTTGTGGCCGCCTTGAAAAGGTGTGTCACCCCACTACTTATCAATACTCACATCACTGCCTAATTAGCCACAATTAAGTCTGGAACGAGCTACAAATAGTAGAGCAAAATAGAACACTTAATTATCTTTCTCTTCAAGCTGTTTTCAACCCTAGAAGGAAAATGCAATGCTAATTAGCTGGTCCTTAAAATAGCCTGCATTTTGGATTACCTTTTATCAACAGGTTCTGGAAGACAATCTGCTCTCAGCTGCCAAACAAAAGAAGTTTACTGAATATGACATATAGTACAGCACAGTATGTTGTACTGTACATTGGCGATGTAGTAAACAAGTTTTTGCCACATTCCCTCACTCCCTAGTCAAATGGAACCTCCATTTAATCAATAATTCAAAGTACTCATGAAAAGTGGTACATTCTCACACTGAGATGCTGAGCCACTTATTGGTTGAAATTACCACCCTCTGTATTTACAGGTACATGTATACAGATGAGTGTGCATAGATTTGTGTGTTACATACACTGCTACTTGTATGACTGTAATTTTACATCCCCTCCCCTATACAAACAATGAATAAACAAACAATTGATCACAAAAAAAAAGATTTGTGTGTGCATACATAAATAGACATGTCATATTTGTTGCTGTCTCATTTAACAAACACAAATACATGTATATATACAGTTACCAGGCTGTACAGTATGTTATGTATTCACCAACATGCGATGGCGAACACATGACATATACCTCTAATCAGTCTTCCTTCATATCTGCAACACATGCAGTAATTGCCCTGAATGGTCTGTGAGGCTGACACAACCTTGCTAATTCGCACTGAGTGCCACAGTCTCTGTCCACATGCATAATACGTCATGTCTCACCATTTCTCATTGGCCCTGTGGCATGCATCGGTGTAAGTGAGCAGGACTTAGATAGCCATGTGTCCCTGTAAAGACAAGGAGTTGGTGGCCATCTCAGGAGGACTTGGAGGGGAGTAAATTCATTTGCTGTGGTGCTGATGATAACGCAGGTCATCTGTACACACAGACTGGATGGCAGTCCCTCCAGGACAGAAGAGCAGAGGAGAGGAAAGGGGGAGAAATGGAGCATGGGAAAAGGGGGGATGAGAGGGGTGCATCCAAGCCCCTCTCACACTGAGCTGGGAGGCGAGAAGGAGAAAAAAGCCATAGTGGCTGATAAAAGAGCCATTCAGCTGAGAACACCAAGGACCTAATCGCCAAAAACAGCCTTGAGATTGAGCCAGATCCCAGGGGAGTGAAGAATCAGGAGATAGAGGGATTTCTGTAACCCTTTCGTTAATGGCTTTTATTTATTTATTTGTCCGCGAGACTTATATCAAAAGATATTAGAATCTAATTCAATTAAGGTTTGTCTGAGTGGGGAAATATTCGAGGAAGAGTGAAGGGGCACGAGGAAGACTAAGAAAGAAAGAGAAAAAGAACTCGAGCAACTAGTTGAGTGGAATAGGGATTAGATGATGCCTGTAGACATGTCATGAGTTGCAACATTGCTGCAATTTCTGTGGCGCAACAAAGTGTGTTTACATTTTAAATCAAATCCAGATGGAAATGGGATTTTTGGCCTTCAGTGCTGTTAGCCACTCTGAGCAGCTTTAACTCTTCACATTTGACTGCCTCTCAAGCAGCAACCTGGAAAAGGCTTTTCACAGCACTTTTGTACCTAGCAGGAGATTACCATTGTATTTTAGCCTTCATATATTATTCCTTTGCCTCCGAATAGGTCTGTATTGGGAAATATTTACCTTGCTTAGTCATAGACTGTCTTCCAGAAATATTTTTTGGTGTTTTTAGTGTAATCTGTGATTAAAAGTTTGTTAATAAGACTAATGAATGAAACGTTTAGGGCTACAGAAAAGGTAACAAAGTATAAATATATATTGAAATAAGTTACATAGATGGCTAGTGCCTGTATTTTGATCACAACCGTAAGACTTTCTGTACAGTATTTAATATATTGAATGAAACCTGTCTTCTTGAAGGAAACTGCTCAATATACTCAATACATACAATACTCAACTGTTTGCTTGTTAAAGCTATAGCATTATATGCATTATATATTATAGACTAAGTGGAATATTTATTGTAAAGTTTATTCTTTGAAGAAAATCCACCTGTACCTGACCACAACTGTAGCTGATATAAATGTTATGAAATATAACACACAGTATGTCCCTCTGAAATGCAGTAGCATAGAATTATAAAATTATATGTCAAGTCAAGTAAAGGGCCTGTATGTCAAATCAAGTGAAAGGGCCTGTACATTAAAACTGCTTTTATGAACAGTAATGTTACATTAAAGTTTTTAGTTGCTGCACACCTCTGGTAGCTTTATCAGATAAGATATCATGTTCATATGTTTGTGTCCATAGAGTTTTCACATGTTGTGCAGCATTGTGTTTCATTCGTTTATTCGCAACCACCTCAGCTTCAGGCAAATATTTGTAACGAAGTACTGATTAGTTGTCCACCCTAAATCGTTAAATATCAGTGCTTTTTTGTAATACAAGTAAATGCTATTGACAAAATTATTCTATTTATTATAATTGCCTCAGACCAGGTATGACCAACCATGTGCTATGGAAGCCTGGAAGTTTTCATTCTGAACAACGATTATGCCGTGTTAAAGTACTTTTGCTTCTCTGCCTGTAGACAAATTAATCCATGAAATCACCTGGGCCACTTTTTCTAGCTGCAGCGCTTTAATGGTGGTGAGTTAAATGCTTGGAGAAGGCATGAAGTTATACTCGGAAAACGTTTTTCACAATAGCAAAATGGTGCAAGCAATAAACAAGACCCCGGTGTTGGTTGGACTGAAAAGCTGCAGACTATTGACCCCTCAGGGCCGACAATTTCCCAGCCCTATTTTGGGCTCTAATATCTTAGAGAAACCCTACCCTATTTCTCTCAATGGAAAAAATATGAGAATTACATGTAAAAAGTGTGCGATATGCATAATGATGGATGTTTGGAAGCATGGGTTAAGGAATATAAATAATTCAAAGGTTTTGTAGTTATAAATTGTAACCATATTTTTATGAAAACAGGCTGAGCTCTCTAACAGGGCTTTCAAGCTCTTATTTCCAACCGGGCATACTGAAAGTTTGTATGCACATGCTTAACCAAACAGATATCATCTCTCCTGATGTGAAGTCTGTGATTCTATGTTATTTATCCATTGTATCTGCAGCAAATAATGGAAAGGAAGAAAAGCTAGTTAAAGGGCTCTCCCTGTGCATTTGGAACTAGGGTTATAATTCATAATGGTTGCTCTATTTCACACAAGCTTTGCCCTTTAATGAGGTTGTTTTTGCAGACTGAGTGAAGCCTGATAACTGGCTTTTTTTGTAAAGCACTTAGTAAGACTATTAGACTCTTCATGAGTTTCAATTTATTGCCACTCTCAGGTCAAATCGTTAAGTTTGTACACAAAGAAGATTAAACCACACTGGTTTGAAATCAGTGATTTCACATTTGTGCAATATTTTTTGTGATGTAAACGTGTCATGTGGTTGAATTTGTGGGCAAAACTGCTTTGATAGGATACATTTCAAGGATGATGAAGGCTATTTTCAACCACCGATTATTTTCATTATTGATTAGTCTGCAGATAATTTTCTCGATTCACTGATTAAATGTTTTGTCTATAAGATGTCAGAAAATAGAGAAAAATGGCAAAATTTCAAAAGTGATGTTTTCAAATTGCCTTTATTGTCCAACCAGCAGTCCAAAACCCAAAGATACTCAGTTAACTATCACATATGACAAAAGAACAGCAGCAGATCCCTACATATGAGCAGCTGGAACCAGTAAATGTTTGACACCTTTGCTCGAAAATTGACTTAAAATGATTAATTGTTTATCAAGACAGTAGTTCATCTACTACCTTTTCAGCTCTGGAGTTCAGTATGCTGTGACAAGATTTTCCTAGCAAGGGCTCTATTTTATATAGTGAAGATGAAATTGAGATGTACTCACCATTTTGCCAAGGCATTTGAGCTGTGGACATCACAAATGAGAGGTGTAATGATGTGGGAGTTCAAGGCAAATGAGATAACACAAGATGTGTTGGTATTTTTTTTTAAGTCTCAACATTTTTACCATGTCACTCAGTTGATAATTATGTGATATGATTCCATCGACAAGCACAAATGAAATCTGTGACGGGAATGCACAGCAACTGCAGAAAAATCCAAAATAATCCGGACATGAACTTCGACTAGACATTTTCCAAGGTAGACAAATTTAGATCTGCAGCAAAAGTGCTCGTTCAATGTTATTGTAGCAAGAATGCTGTAAAGAAGTGCATAATAAACTTAAGATTAATAAGAGATGCTTACTAGTATGTGTTATCAACAGCTACTTACTGTGTGACAGCCTCCCTCCTCAGTTTATTAAATCACTGCAGTCATTTGAAGGCAGCAGGACAGATGTGCGTTTTCCACCTGCAGCCTCTAATTTGAAAAGTGCCGCCAAACAGCAGTGACACCATTACACACAATGATTCATTGTGGGTACTGTGATTAAATATTTCTCATTCAGCACCAGGCTGCAAAATAACCACACAAACTTCTCTGCTTCAGCACACATTAAACTGGTTGGATATCGCTCAGTATCCTTCCAGTCGATACTGGACGAACCGTCAGATGTAGGAGACGGTGACATCCTGGGAAAGCAGTTCACTGCCTGTTCCAACCAGTCCTGTCTGTGAATCCTCATCAGAAAACATGTGAGGTAAAATGACCACTGCAGCCTGCAGGGACCACTATCATGGGTTTAGGGCTTTTTGTAGAGGCAGGCGTTCAGGTATGCAAGGTGGCTTTTGAGTGCGTGTATTCCCGTTCTAAGCGGCACCTCGTCCTGATGCTGGTTAAAAGTTAAAAAGTTACTGTCACAGGGCTGGTCCGTGCCCTAATGTAAGAAACGCTGAACACACAACACACACACAAAACTTGCATTATCCAAATCTATCTGTACTTACATCTTGTTTGCATATAGATAAATCTGTTTGTTGCTTGAGTTTGAGAGTTTTACCGTCCTCAGCCGCGTCGGGAGGCCTGTTTATCTTCCACCACGCAGACTTAGCATACATTTGAACATCATTAGAAATGGTAGATTACATGTTAATAACATAACTGCGACACAGAAGACCATTTGTAAAATTTATTATGAAACGTGTTGTTTTTCCCAAATACTTCTCCACCCGTTCTCTCTCCACTTGTCCATGCCAGTGTCAGAGTCGCATGCGTGAAACCGAAAGTGGAGGAGTCCAAGCTGATTTCTGGAGGGGCTGCAGAAGGTTGAACCAAGTGTGGATGAAGTAGCACAGGGGTTTTGTTTTGTTAGAAGAGGATAGACTTTTAAAGTACCCAAATGATGAAAATTATTTTAATTGTACATGAATAACACACTGCATATACCTGGTGAAATTTCCTGTATTTTTTCATATCGCTATATATTGCAATTTTTTCCAGTATCGTGCAGCCCTAGTGCACATTGACATGGCCTTCACTCTGCAATTTGTGTGTTTTTAACTTGTTGGAACAGAAGCATGAATGTCTCCGGTCTCTGTCTCTCTGGGCTGTGAATGATTTATTTGCCTCCCAAATGCCTGAACTATGACAACTTGTCAATTAAAGTCAGGATCATGGCTGCTGACACATGACACTTTTCATTTCATTCACTGCCATGCTGGGGCACCTCTTCATATTTAATCACAGTCGCCCATGTGAACCTTGAAATGTTTTTTTTAATTGTCCTGTGCTATTACATAGCTTGCCATTCTGCCTTGTTCACACAGACGTCCTTTTTGAAGCCTTATTTTGACCGGGCCTTGTGGCCTAAACCCAAATTCGTCCCTGGGATCAAACTTTATATGCATTTTATTACAGCTGACTCTTTGAAGGTCTTTATACTGTAAATGTTGCATGAAGAGGAAGCAATACCAACCACTCACTCTTCACTCTCCTCTTCCAGTGGTATCAGAGCTAAGCATATGTTCGCGCCTACAGCATGCACATAAGGGGATAATAAATGCATATTAGACCTGAGTCTTTTATGTGATGTACAGTGTGAGACTCAGGCCTCTAACGAGATTGTGTATCATCAAAGCAGAATCAGTTCAGATGAAATGTAACCAGTACACAGACAATTAATTTTCTTTCTGGCTAAAACACATTGACAAAACTAGCAAGATGAGATGCAGCAGGTGCATCATTTTACCTGTTCATTCAGTCCACAAAATAAAACTGAACAGTAAAAATTGAGGTTGACCCAATTCACCACCAGTTTACACAGTGGCGGAGTTCATTGTCAAGGGTAAACTCTGTCAACTGCACCTACATTGAATTATGCAGGAAGTAGGCAGGGGATCATTATGTGACATCTGCAGTGCCACCAAGTGCTGGCAAAATTATAGCCTGGAGTACTGTGTGATTGGCACTTAATGAGCCAATGTGAGTGACAATGAGCTTTAGCCTGGGGGCAACAACAGCATGGGGCGGTGGTAGGTCATGAATCTGGAATAATGAAACAGTAAACGGTCTCCATCACTGGTATTGATTTTCCTGAGCCTTGGTCTGTGTTTTATGTCCATGATCATCCACCAACATTGTAGCCACTCACATAAGGCAGGCAGCACTTACAGACACTATGCATGTAGTAAAAGAAGAAAGGCACATACGAGTGATTGACCTATTCCTTCCCTGATGGACCCTTTTAGTCCATATCTCATACTATTGCATACTGATTGAACAGACTTTATTAAACTGTGCTCATTTAATATGTAGCCCTACCTTATAGGAGCTCAGGCTTTAAAAAGTCCTGATAGAGGTCGTCTGTCATCACTTTTTGAATGGAGAGAAAAGGGATAGGTTTGCAGAAATGATGCCTTAGCAGAGGACTTGCACTTGACTCCTGCTCTGTTGTCTTATCAAGTCGTTCATTAGCATGCTGCTGCTGGAGTGCTTCATAAATGTAGCTGGTAATTCACAGGAAGCACCCCCACCCGCTGAGGCCTTCTCCTCCCCGTCCCCAGCCATTATGCAATTCCTCATGGTTGTGTGACTCTTCTCCACACCCACCTGTCTGCCAGTCTACCTCCCCTCCTATCTGCCACTCACATTTTCATCTACAAACGCCTCCTCTCTCCCTACAGCTACTCTTACTTTTCATTATATGTCTCCATTTGGTCTCAGCCTCTAAGCACGAGGATGGATGTTTACAGTAACAGAGCTGCCAGATTTAGATTTTATGTTTCATCATCAAATTAGCTGTGTGCCACATTTGAATGATCTATTTTTTCACTAAGTGATGTTAACAGGGTGATATGATAGTCTCACCAATACATTAAGGTTATGTATGCATCATTACTAAGCTTTGAATAACTACAAAAGCGACTGCCTGCTGGGGAACGATGGAAATATACTCTAGCTTCTCAAATGTGTGTTTCATTCATCACCATGAAAAATATCCCAGTGTGAGACAACAGATACAATGCAGCTAGGTCACATTTTAGAAAGCCATTCAATTAATCAAGTGGTAACTCTTTCTCCTATATTTCATTGGGCTTAAATAAGTTTAGTATTTGTTATAGTTGTTAAACGTAAATGGCACAGCACCTAAAAACCATATGAGTTAACATATTTTGCAATGATCATTATTATGATCTGTCACTTCAAACAGGAAAATTGTATTTTAAGACATGTGATATTTTAGCATGCTGGAAGGAGGACACAATAACATGACAAAGGTAATGTGCCAAATTAGAAGCTATGTCATCATGTGCACTTGGCAATACTTTAGCCTATTGGGAGCCACCATGGTGGCCTGAGGTATGCTATTGTTAGCCTTTGCATCCACCACAAAAACAGACATCACTGACCTTCTGTGCTGCTTAGAAAACCAGACTATCAACCTGAAGTCTGCCTTCCTGAAAGAATTTCATTAATTCACTAGATGTTTTTGCTTTTCTCTGTCATTTCTCTGACGAAAACTGTGCACAACATGCCTTATCAGGTACATAATTCAAATATTCATAACCTTGTAATTTTCAAAGGATGTTATTCAATTTGAAACCTCATCACCTTTTTTTTATAATGTCACCTCAACATTCTTTTCTAAAGTTTTACGCTAATACTCTTCTTTGTTTGAAGATGAAATTCAGTGTTGCCCTCCAGATTTGAGGGTAGTTTATGGTTAAGAGATTTCATTCTCTACATATGTAAGGGTGATTTCAACATTGCAAATGCTATTCAGTAGTTTCTGTCGAGCTTACATGTGATCTTACTAGGACCGCATCTGTTGTTATGGATTAATCTGCCGATTATTTTCTCGATTAATAGATTAATTGTTTGCTCTGTAAAACATTAGAAAACAGTGAAAAATGCCCATCACAATATGCGTGTGACCTCATCAAATGTCTTGGTTTGTCCGACCAATAACCAAATCCCAAAACATTCAATTTAAAATAATGCAAGACGAAGAAAAGTTACAAATTTTCACATTTGAGAACCTGGAACCTGGAACAATCAATTTTTGGGGATACTTCTTGCTGGAAAAATAACTTAAAACGATTAGTCAATTATCAAAATAGTTGCCGATTATTTTCTGTCGATCGACTAATCGGTTAATTGATTAATCGTTGCAGCTCTAGATCTTACAATTTTCCCTCCCTTTCCCCATTTATTTAAGCCCCAAATGTCTGGCAGGCACATTTTGAATGGGCACTGCAGTACTATAGTTAATGAGGAGCATTGCTTTTGTGTCTATCCTTAACTATGCTCATCTTGATTGTCTGCCTTTATTAAACAATTCTGTCAGAATAATCGGTGGTAATGCACCATGAGAAACACCGTGAGAAATGCCTCTCCAGCTTTACCTTTCAGCCTCAAACTGCTAAACTGCTGTAACATGCAATGCTGTTTCTCAACTTTATGAATTCAGTTAGCAATTCATAATGGGTTTTTATTATTTATGATTTTGTGGTGTGGTAAAAATGTGCTGGTGTGCCACAGATGGCCCTATGAAGGGGAAACACTGGAAATCCATAGACTCAATCAATTTAATACAAGCCAAATGTTGTCTCTGGTAACCTGCAGTGTGCACCAAAATAAATAGCATTCTCTGCTCTCATGGAAAATTCTAGAGATGTTCCGATACCATTTTTTTCTTCCCGATACCTGAACTTGCGGTATCGGCCGATACCGAGTACCGATCCGATACCAGTGCAATAAAAAAATATACATGTTCTTATTTTTTAACAGCTGTATAAACCTGTATGTATGTGATATCATTGTTAACTTTGTTACCTTTGTAAAACATGAACAAATACATACAGAGAATGAATGCCACAGAGCTTTCTTTTATTAACTGAAAAAGAACATAAATAAATAAATCTAGGAATAAATAACCATTACGTATGGAGAAGATTTTTTTTTGACACATCTCTCTCTCAGTTCTTTTCTTGGTGCATGGCCGGTGTGCATGTTTTTAACGGGCACTGCTCTAGTTTATATAATTCGTCTTTGAAAGAATACAAGACGAGTGGCCACAATCAATAGCCTACAAGCTACCCACTACTTACCAAGGTAGCTACCGGCCATAGCTAACGTTACAGTCTCTTGTTTTGAGTGTGGCCGGCGAGTGCAACTGTCCGCAGATGCGGAACGCGGAAAGTATGTCCGAGGCTTTACACATCGCCGTTTTACTCGTGGGATTTTCCATTGTGAATTATCGCCAAATTGCTGACATTCTGGTACCTCTGACTAATGTGACACTCTCCGCTAGCACGGCACTGTTGTTTGTTATCATCACGTGATAAATCACCTAGAATCAGTTCTTCTTCACTGCTCTAAAACAGTAGTTGTCAGAGGCAGCCATAATACATCCATGGTAGCAGCACAGCGCAACTTGCTGTGTAGGCTGCTGTTTTGGAGGGGCGAAGATGATTTGATTTCCGGTGAAACAAGTTGATTTTTTTCGGGGCAAATAAATTATGGTATCGGATCGGTGCATAGACTGGTGTACTCGCTGATACCTGATCCCGCATTTTAGGTAGTATCGGAGGCATTTCTGATACTGGTATCGGAATCGGAACAACTCTAGAAAATTCTTAGCACTAATAGCTAAGTGTTTCCACTACATAGATCCATATCTGGAAAAAAAACTGCTAGTTTTACCACATCTGCAACAGAATCATAAATAATGAAAATGAAATGTTTTGTCACATAATGTTGAATTTGTTAATAAAGTTACACGCAGATATTGGTGAAGAAGTTTGACAAGCATGAGATAATAAACTAGTTTTATCATGCTTTTTTTTATATAAATGCGGTCATGTTACAGAGGAACAAGACTTGCTAGTAAATCTGTGAGGCTGTACTTAAAGGGACAACAAGTGCTTTGAGCTAAATGCTAATGTCAGCATGCTAACATGCTCGCAATGACAACATAAGTTAAGCAGGTATAATGGTGAACCATGGTGACCATTTTTACAATGTTAGTTTAGTATGTTGGTATGCTAGAATTTGCTAATTAGCACTGAACAGCAGAGTCTGATGGGAAGGTCATTAGTTTTGCAGGTGTTTTGACCTGATGTCGCTAGATGAAAAGTCAGAGGATCACCAAAGTTATTAAAATCCATCCCGAGGGGGACATTGCCATTCCTGGAGCCATGCCGCTAACAAGTCCTAATTTTATTCAGAATTCTTTTGTGTGCTTTTTGTATCCCTTCATCCTGTACTCATGGTACAGTATTTTGTCCCATGACGGAAGCAAAATTAATTTTGTATGAATGGGACCAACTGAACATTGAGTTACAACTTCCTCATTTGATTTTATCAGAATATGCTGTTCCTCATTATGCTCTTTAGCTGGAAGTACGTTATGATTCCGGCTTCTATCATCACTCTGATTTCCTGGAGTTCTCTGGCAAGTATAATCACTTGTGCACTCAGTGGAGATAAGCATCCAAGACACCAAATGACTTTCAGTGATTTCACAGTTTTTAATTGGATCCTATGGATAAAACAAATTGTTATCTCAGTTTTGGGGGTGTTTGTGACTCTAGGCGAAGACAGAGTGATCTTATTTGAATGAGAGGCACATTTTCCAGTCTTTTGCAAAAGTATTACTGATGTTTCCACACATACACCCATACATAGAGAGCAGACTT
>NTHP01000359.1:353296-370541 GCA_003416845.1 Oplegnathus fasciatus | reverse complement strand
ATATCAGAAAATCACCTCCATGTTTAGGTTTTCAGCATCAAACTAAGGAAATAAAGCATATAAGGCAATCTGCAGTATAAGACATTATTTAACGATTACTATTAATACGGTGACGTACAAACAGTACTAAAATACAGAAGAAGACAAATCAGAATAACCAATATGGAACTTTTGAACTGAGAGTAGAACTAAACCTAAAACATTGAAATCTCAGCTGAAAAATAACAGAAAGTACTCTGAAATTGTCATTAAATTATTAAATGCTGTAAAAAAAAAAAGTTTGTCTAAATTGCATGGAATAATTAAAGTGAAAAGCATTTTAAAACTTTTTGACTGCCTTTGTGTCTTAGTAAGACTTCTGATGTATTATTCTTTTTAAACCTTCAGGCAAATAGCAACAAGTACATTCAGTAGTGCTGAAAGTTTTTGGAATAGCAGGAAAAAGTTTTTCATTTCATTCCAAATTTTGCCTTTCAGCCACAGTTTTTTCTCGAAATGTGCTCATTACAAACTATTCAACAACGTTAATAGTTGACTTGGGAGTGCTTATGGCAGATGTTCAATGTTTATGTGATGGCTCAGGGGTATGAGTTGTCACTGCTGAAGGTCTTTCATTCAGTTAATGTGTAAGGAATCTACAGATGGACTTCATCCAAGCTAAAAACAAAACCCTTTGAAATGGCCTATCGATCTTTTACTCAGCTCTCCCCCTCTTTGCAGTGTGTTTGTGTTTGTGTGTTGGCGTAGTGTAACTAGATATGACTTACTGTCCTTGGTTAGGCCTAGTGGAGTCACTCACACACACACACACAATTCACACACATGCAAACATGGGCTCGTGCACATGTATGGGTCCTGGGAGTGGGATCTGAATGCAGTGGGCTGTGAGGATGGGTAATGGAGGACAGTATGTGTCCTGGGATCATGGCGGATGGATCCTCCATTGCGAGGGCGATGAGACCTGAAGGGCGACAGGGAGATGGAGGCATTGGGGGAGAGAGCAGCCGCAGCCCAACGCTCTGTTAGGCGCCTAATGGAGAGACAGCAAGGAAGCAGCAAGCACTATAGGGCCCACTGCTCACAGAGGAGGAACACAAACTCACAGACAGGGAAGAAAAGTCAAGCGATAGGGGCTGCTGCAAGACTGGGGCATTTCTGATTGACAAAATCCTTCGGTTCTGCATTACAGTACAGGTGGAACAAGGTACTGTCCAATAGCACAAAACATCTGTAGGGGATTGACTGATGTGCTGATCAATGTCAATGACATAAGGATTACTTGAGCACATATTAGTGGCTGTTTAAAAGCGTGAAAACTGGGTTTTTCTTTAGCTGAAGGTGGTATAAGCAAGACTACTCACCCGTAGTGGTATCAATATATGGAAATTAGCTGCTACGACTCCTGTCATTGGAGATCCCCTAGTCAGACAAAAATTAACAACACTAAATAGGGTAATAAACAATGCAGCATGAGAACATTTATAACCATCCACAATATAATAAAGATGTGTTTTTAAAGCTTTATTCTGCTCTGAAAGGACATCAGTCCCATTTGTGTATCAGGTTGTGATACACAAAGCAAACTAGATCTCAGGTTTGAAACCAAGGCAGCATCCTGCTTCTTATTTTTGTCTGTCATGTAATGTGTTAAAACATCCAAATTGCCCCTTTAATGTCCATTTGACTTTAGGAAGAACTGTATTTAAGCCAGGTAAATTTGTTTTTTTTGTGTGGATTTAATGGTGTTCCTAAATCAGTTTTTATTTTTTAGTGCGAAAACATGCATTACCTTTCCCCAAATATTTGTCTTCTAAGATGGAAAAAGAACTACACTGTATTCAGACACTGGGACTGCGGATGTAAATTTTCCTTTGATCTTTGAGTCTGGGACAAATACAGATGGTGGGACCCATTTTTTCATTTTCTTCAATTTAAGAGTGAGACTGGGTTTTCAGATACAGCACACAACTCAGTCTACCTTGGACTGCTGATATCACGCTTAATTGGATCAAAGTCTTCCATTGCAACAAGACTTTCAATTATTCTTCCTCAGTGGTGGAGCTATTTTAATGAGCTCCTTTCCACACATTCTTACCTTGCTAGCAACTAATCTACATCGTTGCTGTTTTCTGTACATGAAGAAAGCCTGGGAAAAAAAAAACAGAGCTTCATATAAATTAGATGATTTTGTTTTACAAAAAGCTGAGGATCAGTTAATTGTGCCTCATTCTTGAAAATCAAAACATGCACAGACGCTGTACACCGAGCAGTAACAGTTTTTTCTCTGCTGTGTTAATTCAAGTATATCACTCTTCTGAATGCTCATGAAGGCCTGTGCACATTCACATACATTTGAAATCTTTTTAAAGACTTTAGCCACACACAGCAAGTTACTGGGGAACAATTGAAATGAATAATTGAAATAAAGGTACTGGGATCATGGCGGAATGACAGGATTAGAGCACGTTGGTTACATAAAGGGCTGTGAGTAGGTTGTTCAAGTGTGAACAGTGCAGTAAAGTACCTTTCTGTACATTTCATACATACTTAGGAGGTGAGGATGAGTACAGATTGCACATTTGGATGGTAATACAACATCAAATCCCTGCATTCTGCTGTCTTGTGCACGGCATATTTAACGTTGCTCTCAGCATGCTACATGTTCAAAGCTATGATAGTCACTGACACACCAATTATGGCAACACACTAAGAACAGGACTGAACAGCCAGCGATGTCTCCTTCTGTTTCAAAATGCATTTGTTGTGTAAAATTTATTATGACTACAACTATGACAACAAACAGGGCTTCCCAATTACAGCTACCTTCATCCGTGGGAAGTACACTAAAGAGAGTAAACAACTCTTGCAAGAGTGGTATGAGAGTCTTGAAGTAAACAGATAAATTCCTCTGTTTTGAAACGCATTTTCTGCAACGGACAGCTCATTACTAGCAGAAGTGTATGGCGAGGACTGCTTGATTAATTAGGCACACCAAACCTTCATATAGCCTATATTTATATTTATATACCAGTCGGTTACTTAAATTGGTAAAAAACGTGTATTAAAATCCCTAAGAATAACAGCAATTTACAGCCACTAGGCATACAGTATGCGAGGTAGCTATAACTTGTAAAAACTCGGGCAAGAAAAGATTATTAACACATATTCACACTTAATTAATCTCAGTCCCCTCCATCATTGGTCTTTCTGCTGTTTCTGTATAGCGAGCGCATGTATTCACAAGTGGGAACGGGTTCATTGAAAAGACACAGAGGGGGAACTAGGTTAGAGAGCTGAAGCCCCAGAAGGACTCCACTACACTCCACTCAATAAGAAAAGCCCTAAACGGATTTCTGTGAGGGAACTGCTCAGGGAGAACTGAACAGATTGATGGATACACGTTCTGCATGCTATTGCTGGTGGAACAGCAACACCAAAAGCTTCTCATCGACAATTACAGCAGAGAGAGCAGAGAGGGAGATAAGGCCAGGGGAGACGATGCATTTCAGGAAGATATTAGGTTTGGGCTGGAGAAAAATATATCCACACAGCCTTATTCAGTCTGTTTCCAGCACAGTGTGTCGAGAATCCTTGGCAGTATTACACGAGTGTGTGCAATTCAAATCCTCTCATTGTATTTCTGCAGATTCAATACGTTTCAAGGTCATTCACAGTCACCTGTAATTGATTATTACAAGCAAGCAGCACCAGACTGATAAGCTCCTTTCACCATCTTAACGTTGAGCCTATTTGACAAAGACTGTATTCATTTCCACTGTCGACAAAGGAGGTGTAGCCCATTAAAAGCATAGGCCCAAGCAATATGATGACCGACATCTACAGTGCAATCTCAAGTCACAGATAATGGAACACGCTGATATGCCTAAAGAGACACTTTTGCCCCTAAGACAGCAATGCATTACACATCAACAGCTCAGTTCAGCATGGTCAATCAAGCATTATATGACACAGAGCATGTGTGCATTTCGCAGGCTGGAGGAGAAATGAATAAGATGCCATCAGGGTCGTTAGAAGAGATCAGAAATAGAAACGGATACTTCAGGTGTTTTTAAAGGCGATAGCAGAAAAAAGGGTCCTTTTTCCTGCTATCACCTTTAAAAACTTCACTGCTAAACTGTGCAATCTAACAGTGTGAGACACAATCGCTGTAGGAGAAAAGGCTGTGCGACGAGCCACCTCACAATTAGAGGGACACACAGAACACATCTCAGGTACCATCTAATGCATATGGCGGAAAATAACATCAGCTTCTAGGGGGCTTTGATGAGAAATTTCTCTCTCCTTTCTCCTTTCCACCACTAGTGTCTCGCACACAGCGGGAAGCATGTGGCTTGGCACAACTTTTGAAGTCTCACTTGGACACGCAGCAAAGGAAAGGGTTGCAGGTGTTGATTAGACGTCAGCTTCACTTTGGGAGATAAGTTGCTGTGTGAACAGGCCATTCTTGATTTTCAAGGGCACAGGATGCTTTTGAGAGTCTGCCAAAGGTCCGCCTTCATGCTGCTGTTCACACTGAAAACAACCAATCGGAGAATGATACTATAGTTTTCATGTTATAGTTTTCAGGCTTTTAGAACACAGAGAATGCACTGTAAAACGAGTCTTTCAATCGTTTTGTCTAGTACTAATGAGTCTTACACAAAGGAGGCTAAAATCAGGCATTAAATTAGGTGTGCTTATCAAATTAAATACCTATCACCAGATTGATGCGTCTTAATCTTGCAGCTCTTTTATTCATCAATAATACTTGAGGACAGGATGACAACAAGGGGCAGTATCAAAATTTCAGCTTTTAATGATTTAAAGATACCTACAAATTTCAACTCATGAAATTAGCTATTTTCATATATCTAATATTCATGTATTCACCTATGTGTATTGGGTTATATGGAATTTTCAGAAAGAATAGAAATTATCATGTTTTTTATCATCAGTTATCATTTTTTCACTCACTTAGCTACAGGCAGTCGTACCTGGTGAAGACCACAGAAAATCACTTGAACATGAACCTTCACATTCTACAATGTGCTGTGGGACTTGAGCCCAGTAGCCTATCATTCAGTGTGTTAAAACAATGCAGGTACTGATGATGTGGTTGCTAGGCAACACTAACTACTTGATTATTTATTGAATAAAAGGAGGTATGCTTGTGTGTGTGTGTACGGGGCATAGTCTATTATTCATGGAAATGACTGTTATTTTTCATATTTTGGCAATTCTTTCTCTCTAGAGGAGAGAGGCCATGTGATAGCAGCATTCCTCTGCTTATCAACATGATGCGCTGCAGGGCTGACAGAGCTCAAGGCCAGATTGAGAAGTAGTGAATGAGTTTGTGTGGGTGTCTATCTGTATGGATGTGGGTGTGTGTCCATGTATGCGTAGTTTGTCTTTTGGGCAAATAGTGTGCATAGCTCAATAAAAAAACAGTCCTGCAACTGATAAACATCACCTAAATGGTACAGAAAGTCAATCACTGTGGCATTAAAGTTGTTGTTGCAGTTGACCCAAACAAATTGAAACCAGACATTAACTGTTTCTCCTCCTTTAGCCCTGGTAAATTAGTGCTGACGGAATCCTCCTTACATGCCAGTTCCATTTCTGGAGGCAGCAACATTATTAGACATCGGCCATGTCCTAAGTCTCTGCATTGCAACCGGTTTAGGAGAAATGTAGGTCATCGTAGAAAACCCACCTCCAAGCCCCCCTCCAGCTCAAATCCAACTGACATCTCTGAGGTAAGAGAAGTCTTGGGCTGCACACTAATCCTTCCGGTCATACTGAGTTTCAAATTCAATCTCGTTTTTCTCATTATAGGTTTTGGAGATACTGAGACCCCATATTGGTCAAGAGATAGTTCAGCTAATCTGATAGGGTTCTGTAGTAAGGCCTGTAGAAACCAATGATCCTGGATCCACGGGTTATGGATATTAACAGCACAGTGCAGGTGGTGAAAACTCAAGAGGGAAGACAGAGGGCTAAAGCCACGCATGGTGAATCTAACCTAACTTGTTATTTGTTTGGATAGCCAAGACAACGTGTCCCAAATATCTGAAAAGGTGATTCTGTGTTTTGTCTGTGGAGAAGCTGAACTGAGAAATTTACAGTAGTTAAGGAAGAGGCAAACAAAAATCAGGTTGCATTGTAGCATTGTAGCAAAATCAGGTTGAAATGTAGCATTGTAGCCTACCCTAAAGCAAAAGTTTACTGAATGTGAAGTGAAAAAAAAATTGCCGAAGCTGGCACAGAAATTCACACGGCAAATGTAACCTGTGGCTTGTGCCCTGGGGACAGAAAAAGAGTTTATAAACGACTAAAAATATACTCTCAGGCGAATGGTATAAGCACAAGAAAATATACTCACCTACCTACTCAAACCACACACACACAACTCTTATTACTGCTGTCTGCTGTTGTCTCCATTTCATGTCATTCTAATGAAGCCCAGTTCTTTCTGTGTGCTTTTTCCTGATAATACAAAATGGATTTTTTTTTAGATAGTCTTAAATGTTTAGGCAAAGTCACAGTAATTGTATGTCTGTGTGACCAGAATCTAATTCCATCTCATAACAGACTAAAATCCTCTTCATTGGGGTGAGCAGTAAGATCAATACTGTTGACATGGTAGAAAATAGGTCAGGATGTGTCTGAGTCAAAGCAGCACAGGGAATCAACATATCCAGTGCACTGCTGTCTTATGAGACTCTACAGCCGTGTTGTGTTTGGACAAAACCCAAGCATAAAACAGTGACTAATAAAATGTTGACAGGCACAAACCTCTAGCTACACAACCCTGGATAATGCAATATGTCTGGCTAGTGTTAGTAATGTTTGGTAACCCACATCGCCTGTATCCGGTTAATATTTTTTCAGGCAACACCAGAGGCAACGCACTTGCACATCTGCGCACATGCACACACATGTGGAATGTGGATGTACACACATACACACACGGTGGTGGGAAAATGATCTTGGAAAGCTAGTCTGAAGCTTTTGTTGCGCAACTGTTAAGTATTCAAACATCATGTAGCAGTTGCTCAGTTTCATTTGTTTTTGGACACATTAAAAGTCTCCAAAGTGCTTTCTTTGTAACCTCATTTGTTTTCATATTCTCTGGGACTATCAGGTTGTTGGTTCTGTGAATGATTTCTCTTTTCCTTCAAGCTGTTCAAAGCTCATCTCCAGCAGGGTTCTGACCCATTTAGACTGTTTTTATGTAAGGCGAACTTAAGGGGAGACATGATGCACACCAGTAGGATGTTGAGCCTAGGCTGACAGGCCAAATTTCTCCCAAAATAGGATGACAAGTAAAACATCTAGGTTTTCAGCTGGAGTTGACTTAAGTTATGTCCCAGGCTTTAAGAAGCAGAAAATTGTGTATCACAGTTGGCAATTTGGCACTGTGCTACTGGGTACTAGACCTTGCCGTGGACTTGTGTGGGCAGATGTGCTGCTCTGATTTGGCTGTAGGCTCACAGTGGCAATGCAGTCTGCAGGGTGGAGATTGAACATGGAAACAGATCAGAGATCTCTCCGCGTAGATCATGCAGATACTTGGGAGGAACATATAAAATGTGAGAGCACAGTGAACTGATAACAGATTCTGTATAACTGTGTTCAGCTTAAACTTGTTTTGGAAAATCGTAGCTGTTGATTTCTCAGAGATGTGATAGAAGGTTGTATAGCATTTATTATTTAAACATTTTAAGATTCACAAACATTTTCCCCATCCTAAAAAAATGTTTATAATGATGGTCAACAATTAACCTTTTCTAAAAAGCAATTGATAGAACAGGAATAATGTGTTCAGTATGTTTCACTCCTAAACCCTTTTTTAATAACTGGAAAAGTATCATGTTTGAGTATTCTATTCAAAATGTTCATAAATTGATTTATTTCAATCCTTGTAAAAAGACATTCGCCATCTGACAAGCTTGTTCCATATTACTCTACACCTTCCACTGATGTGCTCTTCTAATATTCTTTGGACAGTGAGTGGATCCTGCACATCACTGCTTTAAGAAAGGCACTGTCTTCCCTATAATTAAAGTCATAAATGTCCAAGTCCTCATACAAGAGGCTTGACCTGTTTGTGATGTGCTGAGTGAAGTTAATATCATCAAAGCCGACTTATCTCCAAGAGGAAAGCTTGCTGATTAAAAGTGGCTTTTAAGACAATCCTATGCTGACATTCACCTGTATTGGAGGCTAATACTGTGTTTATAAGCTACCTGACTGACAGCTGGTCTTTCTCGATGGGGGATCATGCTTAAACACATGCACACACACACACACACAGACAGGCACCCACCCACCCACACACAGTGTTAAGACCCAGAGGTCCATGGTTTAGACCCAGACCAGGGGCACACATTGAACTGCACTCCATGGCTACAAGCCTGGCACGCTTAAGTGCACAGCTATGGATTAGCGGTTAGCCCAGCAGTACCCCTTGATTATGCACTTTGTGGTGACAACCTGAGCACGACTCCATTATAATTGACCTCCTGTTAAACCAAGCAAGCTCACACTTTCTCATAATGGTGCCTGTGAATAAACCTTTAGGTTCTTTACCTGATGCGTGGCCAAGTCACATGGCATTTCACTCTTCAATTACCAGACAGAGGCAGACCTCCTGCTCCCCAGACTTTATTATCACTACATGCTCTTTGGGTCTCCCAAATGGCAATTATCTCACCATGTTCACAGGTGATTCAGCATGAGTTCCATTAGTCTCTTGGTAGAATGCTGTTACATTAGTTCATGGCCTCTGGTCTCTTGTTATTTTCCAGGCCACAGTAATGACAAATTGGAGTAGGACTCTGAATCACATTTCAAATAAAAAAATAAACATTATGTCATTTTTAGGAAACATTTTATTCAGGGTGTAGTGCTGTAATAAAATACAGTATTTCTTTATCATCAAGACTGGTACCCTGGTTTCCAAATCCCATAAATTGCTCTTTCTGACATAAATGACTTATGTCAATGCTTGGACTTACAGACTGAGCAGTGTGCAAATCACACAGGAATAGAAATAAAACTCGAAATCAAATGAGAAACAGAGACATCTGTTCTGTTAATGAAGAATTTTAGACTTGATAATTGTTTGTCTTTTTCAACCCTGTTACTGAATTTAGCCTGCTTTCAGTAAAATTAATCACTAGCGAGGCCTTTTTGTTGTCTGTTTATTCAATACTGTGATGGTATCTTTAGTAGTATTGTTGACCAATCAGGCATTTCTTATTAATCCTGTCTGCATCTCCTGCTAAGAGGGAATGCCAGTTTAGCTCCATTATGGCTGTGAACAGCCATGCTTTGCATTTTTAAATGTATTTGTTGAGACAAATCTGATCTGTATTGTTTTTGCGTGTGGTGGGTGTTTTTGTCATTGACACTAGTATTATTTGGAGACTGATGCGTGATAGACATGGTTCTACATCACCTATTACAATAAGGAAGCCTGAAACAACAATTGGCTGCTTAACAGCACCATTGTTATTACAAGGAGCTATCTATCAAATTTATCCTTTTCATGATGTCCTCGTCGTGCCTTCTGTGTTTGACTTTCTGACAACATGAATGCAATGCTGTAAGGCAGCCAACGTTAGCATGAGTCAGAGGTGTTATGGATTGCTGTGAGGCTGGGTCCAAATGGCGTCTTTGTCTTAGCAGGCTTTTAAAATGAGTCTACACTTTCAACTAAAGTAACTTTAATATAAAACAAGATTATTTGACTGTCATGGATAATCTAACTCAACCAAGTCTCATGTAAATTTTCACACCATACTGAAAAAAAAGCCTGCCTGGAAGGTAAAAAAATTGTATTCAATTCAACACAAAGTTGTTTTTTTAAATGTTCCTAAATACTGATTTATAAAGCCAAAAATGGCAAAAAAAACCACAACTCCTTAGGCTTCTCAGCAAAAAATAATGCTGAACAAAAATTGTATTTGGAAACATCCCTAGTCCCCATAAATCACCACATAATTCCAATAAGTGGGTGTGATTGCCATTCATGAGAACTGGATCAGGATAGAAGATTGGCAACTGCAATATTATGCCTCTAATTTAGTCTAGCTATTCATACAAGGCATCTCGAGTCATTACACATGATAGAATTTTAAATGTCATGTCTTAGCTTATTACAGATGCATTTAGGTTTATCATTCTCACTTTAAGCTCTAAATGTACAGTGTGTTATAACTGAAGTTTCATCAAAAGTCATCTCTCAATATGGCAGTCACCAATGAGCAATCAAGTTGCATATTTGTGGAGTGATTACAATCGGCCAGCTATTCCCTGCATAAAAATCCATGTCAAAAGAATTTAGATCTCTGGCCATCATTGGAGAGAGGTTCCTTTGGTGTGTGTTGCTCATCTGTGTGATTGATGATAGGGCCTTGCTCTCTGTGGTCTATGACAGGGCCTCAGTGGACTAGTCCCATAGCAACTACTCAAATGTGACAAGCAGACCAAGCTGGCAGACACTGGCCAAGGTGAGAGCAGGACAGATGGGAAGCCTCTCTCCAGAGTATCTGCCACAAAGCAGAACCAAACAAACTGCTTAAGGATTCACTTTAGATTCCCCTCCCTTCCCATCTTGTAAGCATGGCCCTCTTCTGGCTCCTCCAACAGGTCTTTTTCATTTATGTTTTGACACTGGTGTTCTTCACGCTCCCTTGCTGCACTGAGCCCCAGGTCTTCAAGGTTAATCAGTCTGGTTGGTTGTATATGCCAGGATGCATCTGTAATCTCATGGAATTGTCCATATATCACACCGAGAATGTTAGGGAAAGCAGGAGCGCAGCCTCTCTCAGTAACCTAGACAGTGGACTTATAATGCGTTTGGACAGACAATGCTCCCCTGTGATTTGCTGTCAAATTTTACAACAATGGAGAGAGGTGCGGGTGGAGCTCATGTGAGTCACCTGAGGGGGACAGCAATGCTCACACCACCAGTCAACCAGGCCCAGCTCCTCCTCTTCACGCCTGAACGGCATCCTAAACATGGCTGTGCTGACCTTGTGAGCAGCCATTAAACACCTGGAGGAATTCTGCCCATCTAATTACATTTGCCACTGCCAGCCCTTCAGTGAAAACAGGGACTGTTCCCCATAGTGGTGTTTTAGAAAAACTGAAAGGTGTCAAGTTAAGTTCATTTTTAATTATTTCGTGATAAATTGTAGTCAAAGCACAATGTTTGGATAATTAACTATTTTCTATGATGATGACAGACAGTTAGATTCTTTGGATGTTGAGAGGCATGTACAAAATATCAATGGCATGGATACTGTCTGTCTCGTGAGCAATAGCTCCTTTTGTGAATGCAACAATGAACACATTTAATTTAGAATTTGTATATAATATTTATTAAATATTCTGCATTAGGGCTCAACTCACGATTATTTTCATTGATGATTAATCTGCTGATTATTTTCATCTATGAAATAATAAAACATGGCCGTAACAACTCTAAAATCAAAGGTGATGGTCTTCAAATTGCTTGTTTTGTCTGACCAACAGTTCAAAACCTAAAGATATTCAACTTATATCACATAAGACAAAGAAAAGCAACAAATCCTCACAACCGAGAAGCTGGAACTAAGGAGTGGTTATTATTTTTCATTGAAAAATGACTTAAAAGATTAATAGATTTATCAAAAAAGCTAGATTCATTTTCTGTCACTTGACTAGTGAAATAATCATCTAATACTTCAGCTGTACTCTGTATACATGAATTGACAGGCATGTTTTCCCAAAAAAGAATATATTATGTTTATATTTGTCCTGGCTAACGTATTTATTTTCCAGCTATCACTGTGTAAAAGCTGAAATTATCCTGGCTTTTCCAGATGGTGCAGAGTATTTATATGCACCAAATCAAACTGAAATAATATTATTTGAAAACTGATGTGCATCTAACCACACTCAATATGTGTCTCTTTGATTACACAAAACAGAAGACCTTGTTCATCTGGAGCCATGCTGAAAAAACGGCGGTGGGTCTGACAGTGGTGGAGCAATTCCAAATAGGCCTCATGGTTGAGTGAACGAAAGGCGTCGGTAATAGCACTTCATTGTAGATAGACAGGATGCTGAGTAGAGTGAGGTGGGTGGGGAGGGCGGTGGTATTTTGATATCATTCAAAAGCTCAGCCATGACTTCTCAAAGCAATTACTATACTGTCATTGTTGAAAATGGGGTGTCAAATTCAGATCACTAAAAAGAATGCAATTACACCCGGACCTGACAGGAATGACAATACCTTCTATTGTTAACGTGTAGTTTGACCGATGCCTTATGCATCTCTCAACACAGTCACATACAATTTGTCCAGATGAGCAAAAACTCTGCAGAATGTGAAGGTTATGTTCCTCTATCATAAAAATAACTGCGAGATAATAACACAAACTGGACTATGTGTCAGCTACACAAAGCCATTATCAATTTAATGTTAATTCTAATGATTAGAATAGGCTAGTTAAACCACTCTGGTTATGGTCTGGGTTAGGTTTAGACTACTAAAACTTTGCTTAAAGAGTAACTTAACACTAAATCCACTTTTATGAGTTAGTAAATTATGTGTACAGTCACGTTCTTACTCTATCGATTGATCCTGGCCTCCTTCTATAGTGGTCATTTACAACAGAAGTTATTTTCCCGTTTGGGATTGAATGTATTTTTGGAATTTGTGAAGGGGGTGTGTTTAAACTGCAGTGGTCTTTAAGGCTTTGCAATTTACTTTAGATTAAAGTAAGGTTTTTGCCATGGTTAAATAAGAAAAATCGTAGCTAAAAAGTGAACGTAGTTAAAGTCAAGTATTATTTTGCTTGAGGTAGGAATTTGACCTCTCACCAGAGTTGAAGTGCAAAATATGGGGGCAGATGAATAAAAGCACCCTCAGTATATTGTAATGTTATCTAATGCACCAACCCTGAAATAAGAACTACTTTTTTCAAAGCTTATAATGTTCAGTGTGTGTTGAAACTGAGTCATAGAGGTGTTGATTCAACCCAGGAATTTTTTTAAGCTACAGTGTACTCTGTGTTGGTGTTGTATTAGATTGCATACCATTGTAATATTTCTCCCTCGCCTACATTCACCACCCATCCGCTGCTCTTATCACCTTTACTGTTTTGCGGCGCTATGTCAAACTGCTAACTGTTTGTAGTTGTCTGCTCATTTTTCACGCATACATTTGCATTTAAGATCGGATGCTGATTTCATATCATTTTGGAAGACCGGGCTCAAATCACTCAGGGAGGTGCTGCTGGGCTTAGAAGCTGTGTTTCAGAACAAGTGATGAGTGAGATTTGATTTCAAAAATGTGTTATTTGTAATCACATCAGCTATTTAAACAAGAGGAAAGTGGCCAGGCCTGTTGACTTTCACGGGGACTGAAAAAAGAGCTTTGTCTACGGAAAGCTAACCAAATTTTTGTCTATTATTTGTCATAGTAAACATAGGCTTGTTGTTTATAGTATACAACTGCTACATGATTACTCAAAATACAACTTAAAGTTTCCTCTCGCTGCCACTGGAGCCACTGGTGTCCAAAGTTACCTGGTCCATAAAACAATATAAATTTAAACTACATACATTTTGTGATCTATATTTTTGTGTGATAAAAACACAAATATGATGTCTTTAGTTTACCATATAATGCAGTGTTGCATTGAGTTTTTTGGCAAACAAAACAAAAGAAGGGGATTGACCATTGGGTTAAACAGCACTCATGAATAAGCCACACTGCCACCTAATTATTCTCATTGACCTTCTAATAAAGTTTCCTTTGATACATTTGGCCACAGAATTACTTACTCAACACATTGTACAGTATGTCCAGTATGCCCTCTGCTACTGTATGTAGTTTTTTGTTTCACAGTTCGCCAGTGATCACCCTTAATTCAGAGTGTGTAGGTTGAGAGCCTGCCTCAAATTCTGCCCAGCTGCTTCAACAACCCAATCGGAAGCCCTTAAACAAGTCTGACAGCCTGAAAATGCTATTTGTGTTATAAATCAGAGGGTCTTTTGTGATTAACAAAAGTTAAAATCATTCATTCCACATTTGGAAAAACTGATAAGCCAATATGTTCCCCATTGTGTAGTATTGTATGAAGACTGAAAATGAGTATCAAGCTCAGGGCCTAGGTTGGTGCCCAAATGAATAATGTAAATGATAAAAGAACAATTAATTCCAAACTTTCTCAACTCAAGCTGAAAAAGTCTGCTTTCCGAGTGATTACATCACAAATTGGCAGGAGGGACAAAATCCACAATACTGTGCTCAACAAGCTCCTTCAAAGTCTCAACACAGACTGCTAAAATACAAGCAACGTAGCCTTCACGCTCTGACCTCTACCGCTTTACAAACACAGAGTGCAGTAAGGCTTCACTTTAAACTTAAAGGCCAACATGCTGATTCACAAATATCACTCCTATAGTGTACAAGGAGGTAAATATGGTCTCTGCACTGATTACATTCAGTAGACAAAAATGGCCTGTCATGGAAGAAATACAAAAATCCTTTTATTTATATATATATATGTATATATATATATATAAGTTCCATAGAATTCAGAGAATTCAGAGATTTGGAGAATCGATGCCGACGTCTGTGTGTGTATGTATGTATGTGTGTATATATATATATAATACAAGTAGCAGTATCACAATGGAAAACATAGCATAGCAGTACTTCAAGTAGAGAAGAAACAAACCTACTCAGTATCAGCAGTTATGCAGCAACATCTAGCTAAAGTTAGTTGACATTAGCTACTGTTTGTACCCAATTAGGTAAAACTATAGTGGCAAAAAAGTTAATAAGTGAACATTGAGTGTAGAGTATATTATTACTTATATGTCGTCCAAAGGTCAAAAATGAACCTCCATGCTCAAATTAAACATTCTGTTTTTATTTTTATGAAATACCAATTCATTCAAAATGTGCATTTATAGGCCCATTTTCTATGGCTGCACTCTGACTAATATAAGGACTTATTTTTCATTATTCAAGCTATTCAAGCAACCTAGTGCCTCAAGCAAGCTGAGCAGCCTACTGTAAAGTAGAGACATAAAACAATGGTCACAAACAAGGTCGTGGGATACATTTTACCTGTAAGATACCACTGCAGACACAGTGAAAGGGAGAGACCACCACAGCAGTATAAAAACAACAATAATATAATATTTTTTATAATAGTATGATATTGTCAACATAATATGACAATGTTAAAAGCACAAAGGGCAAAATTAAAGGAAAAAGTGATATGTGGCTTATGACAGTGAATTTGTCCCACAGTCAGAATGACTCATGTGATTTGGAGTTATTCACCCTCTAAGGAGACTACCAAAGGGGATATGACCAATTCACTTGCAATTTGGAGTTACTGATGCATTGATGTAAAACAGCATTTTCCCTGAAGATACGCCTTCATCATACCTCAGTCTCTACAGAAAAAGAGTATGAGTAATGAGGATGGATGAGGAGTTGTGCCCTTACTTGGTCTTATGACTATTGCTTCTATTAGTGCATACATAATAACATATCACCGAATAAATATCATGTTTTGTTTTACATTATAGGATTTAAATGTAACTATTGAAACAGCAGAGCACATCCCTTTACTCTGAGTGGACTAGATGCTGGTATACTGTACATTTTTTCCATTAGTTGCTCAGACCGTTCATGCCTCTGATTATTGTCAAATTGTGGTTTGTTGTTCTTTGTCCTTGATAGGGCTAGGAAGACGATACAGGCTTCTCAAGTGTTGTGGATGTAAACAGCTCACTGGTTGACACGAGCTAAGCCCTGTGGGATGTAAGTTCAGCTGTGTTTTCTTCCAGTTCCTCCACTTTATAGCATTTCAACTGGACAAGCACTCTGATCCTTGAGTTGGTCCTACAGTCATCTAACTTCTTCTGTGTTGTTTTGTAATTGTTGTTTCGATCTTAATCAGTGTGCAGACAGTGACGGCTTGTTGCTGCAAATAAAATGTGCTTGGAATTAATTACATGTGCAATGAAGGTTAATCCACCTAAACGAAGGCTAATCCATCAGGAATAAATGCTGCACGTGTATTCCAAACACTAATATTGGTATCTTGCAAAATGTGTTCAGATTGAAAAATAAAAACCTTAGGATGCAGAGTTAACTTCCACACAGCTTGCAGGAGGGAGATAATGGAGGTGCTAATTCATTCATTCATTCCAAATCTTGACCTTTATTCGAATTGGCACATTACCATGTGCTGATAGCAACCATCCCAAACATGACCTTATGTTGATAAATATTTGCCATGAAAGCTGAAATTGTTTTGAAAGTCACTAAGATGTGAGAATATTGCAGTGATTATTGAAAATCACACAGCTTTAAGTTGCTTGAATTGCTTGCAGAATGTCCAAAGAAGTGATCAGTACTTTTATGAAGGCTTGTTTCTTGAGTCCAGCTTGTGTTTGTGAGTGAAGGCCGATTGCCCTTCCAGGTGTCATAAAGGCTGAATGGACCAGTGGCTTTGTGCAATGACATGGTAGCCATTTCATGGTGCTCCCCAATGGTCAATGACTCTGCTTCATCATTGTTCCATGCCATTGTGCAGCTCTTAATGGGCCCAGCTGCCACCTGTCCTCCATACAGTGTTATCCAGCATGGGAATGGCATTTTTACACCGTTAGAGCTACAGATGACAAACTTTTGACAAGCTGTTTAAAATACAACACTCACAACACACAACTTTTAAAACAGACTCAGCTTAGTATGACATTAGTAATAGGCAGGTGCTGTTATATTTGGCATATCTGTTGCACAGGGCAGCTGAAATTGCAGCGGATTCACTCAGAAAATACTTCTTGAGTGATATCCCTCCAGCTCAGCCATTAGCTTGCTGTTAATTTCATGCAGAACAAGCCACAATCCCCAACACCCTCCCTGTGTGGAAGCACATAGTGCCTGCATATTAACTGCTGAGTCAAATCAGACATTTACAGAAAAGGGCAAGACATTTGTATTAATGGCTAATTGACATCACATTAGTTTTATGCAGAATGCAACACCCACCCAGTCAATAATCACTTATCTGTGCTGAAGCTCAGCATTACAATATGAAGGGCTTGAATTTTTATTCTTCTCTGAAATTTAGAATCAGTTATGTGGGCACTGGGATACTGTTTGACTGTCAGGAATGGATATTTTCCTTGTGAATATTTGGTACTGTTTTTTTTTTTT
>NTHP01000359.1:341217-353218 GCA_003416845.1 Oplegnathus fasciatus | reverse complement strand
TTTTTTACATTTATTTAACTGATTTCTGGATTATTTGCAGAATTAGCCAAATTTCTGGAATAATGATGAGAGAAATACAGTCATGTTACTGAACATATATAAGTATTTTGCATTTTGCCTTAACATGCTACAAGCAAAGCAGAGGCATATACATTTGTCGAAATAGTCCACCAGCAAGGAGTTCCTCAAGCTAACTTAGTGTGAGTCTTATTTTAGCATGTATCGCTACGTTATTTCACAATTAGAAACACTGTTGAGTGGTTTTATCATTGAGAGTCATAGTGAGATTTCACATTGCTGAGAAATTGCTAATTATGTAAGCATATAGCAAAGTAAAACTCATCTGGCACTGGAAACCATGCTGCTTCAATAGTCCTCCAGCAGTGCAAAATGCCTACCTCTTCATATGCTTCGTATCCTATGAGACTGGAGTTCTTAATACAACCCAACTGCATTTTCACCCTCTCACTCTCTGCTTATGTCAGCAGGTGATTATATAGCACTCATTATACAGTTGTTTTTCCATTCAGCAGTCAATTAGCCTCACCTGCTGCCTTGATTCTCTAAAGTGGAAGCTCCACAACAGCCTTTACCTTTACCGTCTCTCATCATGCATCATCAAATTTCACTGCCTTTTTCAAATGTTTAAGGGTGCAAACAGTACTTTGGTGGCTCTTTGGCCAAAATACCCATAACATTTCGACAGGGGTTTTGTAAGTGTTGATCAATCCTCAGCCTCTCTGTTATTGTATATTTCTTATACAATACTATATATAGTATATATTATATATATTTAGTTATAGTACTATTCATTTTGACCGCTGTCTGTAAATCAAATGCTCCTCAGAGACAATAAAGATCTACTCAACTCAAAATCCTAGGCCCATTTAACTACCAACTGTGTGCTATGTGCTTTGTTTTGCTTCTCAAAATGTGAACATGTAGCATTTCAACGGTGGAGGGAGGTTAACACTGCAAAACCTCCTGATGCTGTAGTTGCAGTTGTTGGCATTATATTTGTTGGACAGGTAAGCAGCTTGTCAAGGAGCTTACATTAGCCGCATAATCTAGCTAGCAAATGTTTGTTGTTGATGTAGCTAGGACTGTGCTATAATTCAGTATTATCTTTTATTGACTATCAGTGGAGTATTGATATATGATCATGCCATATTATAAAAATATTTAATGATTCCAAGCAAATTGTAATTTAAAACTAACAAAATGAGTTTTTATTTTGCTCATTTTAAATGTTTTTCTAATGTGATGTATGACAGCGGGACTCATTGAACTTTTATTTAATTATTTTATGTGAATTTGCATACATTACATACATTTGTCATATCAATATCGGAAACATATGCATACTAATATAAATATTGATTTCAACCATAGCCACAGAAGCTAGCTAGCTGATGTTTGTGGTTGAAGCAACACACTGATATCCAGCTTGCACTTTTACAAATATCCAACACTACCTTCATTTCCCCTTGTCTTGGTAGGCATTTTTCAGTTTATACAGAAGAGAATACATGGATAAAACTTTAAAAGCGAGGCCTGCTGATTTATTTCTCTTCAGCTTTCAGCTTTGGTGGTGGATACTTGAGTAACATTTCACTTGTTTTGTGTAGATGTCATAAAACTTTAGGTCTCTGAAGTCAACTCCCCTCCCAGTATGGGGGATTGTGGAGGAGACGTGTTTACCAGTAATTTCCTATGGCTGCTGCTACATGTTACTAAACAGCCATGTTTTATTAATTTGCAGCTTTGACGCGAATGTTATGATTTTCATAAGATACTATGAAAGCTGCATATTATTTGTAGTAACACATTCTCATAAGGAACATACAAGATCAGCACGCTATGAAAAACAAACAGAAGCTGTAACAACAGTGAGTTCTGTGGATGAAGAATAGATGGGCCTCTGATATTCAGTTAGAGGAAGGCTTTTGTACCATGTGCAACAGTGAAGCTCTTCTGTCCAGACCTCAGTGGGCCTGTTAGCTTGTTTAGATGACTGGTCCAGTGAAATGACCCAAATTAGGTTGTTAGAAGAATAGCTTTTATGTGCCAAAGTGCCCCCAATGGGGATGCATGAACGAATGCATGCACAGCTTTCAATCTGGATAGTAGAAAGTTTTCCAATATTTCATCTGGTGTGTTAGATGTGCCAAGGGCTCAATGAGGGCTTCATTTCACTGCTCTGTAACAACGAAATGTGTGCAGACAAATATCGCATAAAACCATAAACAGCTTTGATTTAGCCAAACCACCATGTCCTGTATCTGTATATTTATTTTGGAAATATCAAAGGATTAACAGTTGCCATGACTCAAGAACAGTCAAAGTCTATAAGTCTGTTTACTGAAAATATCAACAAAATGTAAAGTAATTATTTATTCAAAATGAAATGTGCTCCAACTACTGGGCCTAAGTTGTCCCAAGCAAACATGACATGAGTCAAAGCACAAAACATTTTCATCTCTATTGTTTTTTTCTTCTTCTCGTAATTACAATTTTGAAAGTTAAATCCCAGTCGATGTTTTATCTATTCTGACTCAAAATTATTTTTCACTAAATTAATTGCTCTACTCAAAGCACAGTTATGGGAATACTCTTAAGCCTTGCCCTTGGAGAGACACTGTCAAGACATGAACAATAAATGATGAAATCCATATAAGGAAAGACTAAGAAACCATCAAATGGAACTTAAGAACATAACTATTCCCGTTAAATAACTAGCTCACCATAACGTGTCTACGGTTGCTATAATTGCACATGTTCTATGAATTGTTTTAATATGGAGCGTAATGAATGTGCCAATTACATTTTCACTATGAAATTATGACTCTGTAATTTGAAGTAACCGGGAGAGTGTACTATATGGTTTACATGGGTTGGCACAGTAATAAGCCTCAAATGCTGACAGTGCATCAGCAGCGAAGCACCATGGCCCTCAGAGGGCCATCAAGCAGAAAATGATAATTAATTAATCATGGAGTGTGAGGCAAACTCCGTTCTATTAGCCCTTTGGTAATTCCCTCCCCTCGGCCTCCACACTAACCATAGAGATCGTGCCTCTGAAATAAGACCTGTTTACTCAGCAGCACTTTGGTCACTGCACTGACAGCTGGTTGGAAAATGCTCATGACCTCGAACATTTACATTATTTAGCCACATAACTAAACAATTTGCCTGTTGCTTGTATACATAGCAACTGCTTTTGTCTTGCAACACAGCACAGATGAATTGCTTCCTCTGTCTTTCTCTGTCAAAAGAAACAATAGAGAATTTGCTTTAGGGCTGATCCAGACCCTTTAAAGTCCTTGGTGGTTTGTACTCCATCCTATATTTCAGCTTTTCTGCCAACACCATGTTATCTTCATAGATTAATGTAAACTTGCGGTTTCCATATGGTGCCTTGTGATATATTGTTGTATATATTGTTCTGCTTCATGACTCGGTTCAAATGTGGTTCACATATTGCAGGCTGCTGTCATGCTCTTGGTCCACGTCCAACCCCTCTCCCAATCGTCAAAGTCAGATTCTGCTGAGTCATGTCTCCTTCGTCTCTCAAGACTCTGCTAATTTCATAAGTGTGAAATTGAGATTCAGCAGATCTTGATTCATTGGCCAACTGGTTGCTCTTTCCCTCTAGAGCTAAGTGTAAGGGAAATCTTCAGTTATTAGCACAGGCTGTATCACTAGACACCGTTATATTAATTGAAAGAAAGGTGTCAGCTATTTGCCATTGTATCATTGCTGTTTGTTATTTTAGGATTATACAATCACTGAATAAGAAAAAAAATATGCCAAATACAGTATAAGATCAAAGTTCAGATTATGTTTGAGAAGTACAATTTAGATATTTCTTGATTACATCAAACAGCCCCTGGCCTTTTAATCATCACTCCAACGCACAAGACATTAGTGTCTGTTTGACAAGAGATAAGTATTGACTTTCATTTCGTGATGATTAATGGTTACTATCAGTGATTAATGATCCCAATTAATCATTATAATTAACAACTTAATATAAAGTGCAACTGTAGAGCCCAGCCAGTTAAAATTAAAACTTGCTGTTTAAAAATGCATAAATCCCAGAATTTGTATTTTGTTCTCATCAGAAAAGGTTGATATACTGAGATTAAAATGATCCTACAGGCGCACGAGTCATCACCATATACACAGTCAAGGTAAAGATCCAGAAATTGATTTCTAACTATGTAAAATTGACTGTCTGGCACTAGCAGCGTGGCAATGCACACTGGCTATTACTCATTGATGGATTTCGTATGCGCAAGCGTGCCTGTGCAATTACAAAGCAAGCCCATAAATTAGTCACTGAATCTGTCTTAAATCATGAGGGAATGCATCAAATACTATCTCTCCCCATCCGGATGGGTGTCTACACCGTAATAGGAACTGGAATACTGTAGTTGTGAGTGTGACAACAGATAATCGGCAGCCCCCCAAGGAGGAAGGAAGATGATTCTTTGGGAGTGGGAGGGAACTGAACTTCAGTGTTTCAGTAAGTGATGTTTCTCTCTGTAGCAGCCTGGAGACATAGGAATTTAAAGCTGTGTTTTGACACCTTAGACCCGTAATATTTTAACCGATAGATTTTAGTCCTCATTTGCAATACCTGCTTCGACTGTTGCAACAATTTAAAGAGAGTGTGAGAGAGACTGTGGTAGGGTCCAGAGGCCAGGTTATGGGATTCGTTTGAAGTCATGTGGAGGTACAGGATGTGCCAGAGCCCAATCAAGAAAGGATCTCAAACAACCCTATAAAAGTGTTAACAGTCAGATTAAAATTTTACCATGGACACAACAGTCTGTGGACTCCACTTTAAGCTGTTCTGATCACTCACATGCATATGCTTTATCACATAACTTCTTTCATTAATGCATGCCCCCATTAAACTGGGAGTGTTTAGGGCAGACGTGCTATAATATTTCTGTTCTTGCTTGCCTAAAGTTATTACCACTGGTATAAAGTATAAAATGCATCTAGAGGTTGTGCAGCTTCCCTCACATGTACGTGTGAAACCATACATTTGAACATGACGCTTGCTGAACCCATGCCTTTCAACTCTTTCAACATCTGAAAGACATTATCTCAATTACTGCAAAAGAAGACAGCAGCATGTGATTTTATTCTGGCTCGATGTCCCAGGAGGACTATGAACATTTCCATTTTGCTACAAACCATCTCATCCATGCAGGTCTGTATATATGGGTATTTTATAGGCCTGCGGTCTGGCAAGGACAGAGGAATTAGCCTGATCCACATTCATTAACCTCATTCTCATTCTCCAGAGCAACAGTGCTGTAGAACTATCTGTCATCACAGCACAAAAATGATGAATTGGTAATCAGTTGAGAGCTGTCAAGAAAGCCCCAGGAATGCAAAATTTACGCACTTGTTTGCCCTTGCATTAACCGTTTGTAATCAAATCACTATTTATCGTTGGTTCAGTCAGACATGTTTTATGACCCAATGCTGTCATATATAGGCAGGGAGACAACAGTGGCAGTCCTCATTGGAGGCAACATTGAATTCTGGGGAGGGGTGGGAGGTGGCAGTGTCTATTTCAAATGACTAGACCTCCCCCTAAAGTGTGTTGGTTGTGATTCATTTTTAATCATCCTCTTAAATTATTAATCATTTCCTTAATGAAGATGGAGTGTGCACACAGCAGATCAATATGTTTAGCTGCTGTGAAAAAACTGAAATAAACTTGCAGGTAAGAAAAAAAATTTTTGAAATTGCACATTCAAAAATGGCTGTAATTTGCCAGTGCAAAGATCTACAGACAGTTAAGTAAAACTGTGCTTATGTGCATCCTCAACACCAATTAAAAGAATGTCAGAGATCACCGCTGGGGTTTAGCGCCCAACCTGACCACTCCATGAGCGAGAGAATCCCGAGGAGGAATCAATACAGTGACAGCTGAGCTCCAGAAAATCCAGACTGTATCCTAATTAGGGGGTCAGTGTGTACCAAGAATTTCTCTCACTCACCTAATTGTGCTTTAAAGTTCAGACACAGTGAGTGGTTGGATAGCGGAGTGCTTGGGAGGCCAGCCGATGGGTAGTCTACCAACCTGTTAATGGCTCATGTTTTAAAAGTTAATGAGAGCTGGAGTTAAAAGCAGCATTAGCTAAAGGCTAGGTGGAGTTGAGCTATGTGGATTAACTTTTCATTACCTCCTCATTAGGTGGGCCTGGGGATTAGAGAGACCCCTGTATGAAATGTAGCATGAAAATATCAAAATGGGCCTGCATAAAGCCAGTTTGGAAGTGAGAAAAGTGGAGGAGTTAAAGTAAGTGATTGAGCTTTTAGCCTCTCCCTCTCCTCACCACTGAAAATCCCTCTACAGTTAAGTTGACATCATTTGCTCCCTATTAGCCAATAAGAAGGCTTGTAGGAGCAGGCAAGCCTACCTATTCCTGAGGAGGTGACTTTGAAAACTAGATTGGGTCATTAAAAGTAGAATAAGAAGGCCATTATAATTCTAACACTGAAGTTGCCATTTATTTGCATTGTGAAGTCCCTGGTGTAGTAGTTAAATGTCACTTGCCAACTTTAATGAGAGTAAAGTTAGGGAGTGTGGCCAGAACTGATTAGAGTGTTTTCTACAGCAAGTCCTCGTCCAATGCTGTGTCCAAAGGAATCATCAACACTTCACGCTGAGAGACTACTGGACAATCAGGTCCAGACCTCCCCACACCCACCACAGCTATCACTACAACTTAATTACCCTCAATGAGGAAATAGAAGGCCACTGATCTTCAAACGCGCTGTAAGTGATTTGTAATGTGGTGTGCCGATGGGATGTGTCATTAAAAGCGGTGTGTGTGAGCCCGTGTCTGTCTGTGTGTGTGCATGACTTTTCCTCCTGTATTTCGAACGTTCATTAAACTGATGTTACAGAGGAAAATGCAAGTTCATGTCGACATTTTACAAACCTGTGTTCGAGGAAAATGTAAGCAGCAAACTATAACTTTTTCATTTATGAGGGCAGTACCCTGTGGTAGAGATCTTCTCGGGTGCACTTGGTTTCGAGGAACCCGCTGCGTCCAAAATATACTCAATCAGGTTGGGTATCGTTTTACTGCTAGAGGTGTCAGGTCTGTAAATCAGTCATCTATGTAAATCAGTACCGTATGTAAATATATTATGCTATAAAATGGCAATTATTTTTCAAGTTTGATTTACAGATATTACATTGGATAGAAAATTATTATCTTCTTTCTGTCTGTCAACCGGTTGGCTACAGAATGTTTTGTAATTTTCAATTGTCTTTGAAACATGAACAATTAATTTTGGAATTAATTTCTGTTATTATTTTGCTGCTGTTTTCCACTGTGGCTGCTTGTTAATTGACAGCACATCATGCTACTGCCGGTGTTGGTGTTCTCTCTCCATTAGGGTCTGTTCAGGTCGACTGCATTTTGGATCGGGTCTACTTATCCTCAGGTCCATTCAGATTGGGTTTGACTGAGATTGGGTCCCTTTCGGACTGAGTCTCTCTTTTGTGAAAATTAATATAAGCATGTCGTATTCAGGAACGTTTGTCTCGGGTCTAATTGGGACTGGGTCAATATTTCGGACCCATGACGACCTCCACCATACCGTCAAGTTTATCATGTTCTGGGATAAAATATAAACACAACGTGAGCATGAGACAGCTTAAGAGTAGGCAGTGCTAACGGAGGTAAGCTTATCTTTTCCTTCTGGTCCCAGTCTGTGTGTTAAGTTAGGCAAAACATGTGAACTACATTTGTATTAAACACAGAAAGGTATTGATATTGATCTTCTTCTCTGGCTGCAAATAAGTGAATGTTGCGTGAAACAATGTTGGAGTATTCCTTAAAGCAAAAAGCATCAGGCAGTTATTTGGTTTTTAATTGGTATGCAAGATAGCAATTAATCATCCTATTGATGCATATTGATATTTTTGTCTTTTATGGGATTACAGCATTTTGAATCACCGGTATGCAACAAAGAGCCATTGCAGATAAAATGATTGTGTGTCATGGAACTTGCATAGTAATATAGACTCAGTAATAACTTCAAGGAAAAAGCAATGTAAGAAACTGTTGTGACCAGCAAAGAACAATCAACACCTCTTGCAACATATTAAAAGGAACTATGTTCAACGCCTGCACAATTCCACATCCAATTCCCTTGGAGTTTTCTTGTCCATTTGTGTGACCTGTCAGGAAAAAAAAAAGAAAGAAAAAAGACAAATAAAATGTGTGAAAACAACCCTGAGAGGTGTGAATATAATCGGAATTAATGAGGCCATATCATATGAGAGGAACAGTCTGGAGTGACTGCGGGTGAATTCACATCATTTGGATAATTAAAGCGACTTACTTTGACATTTACCACACGTTTGTAAGATTCACATTAACGATAGCTGACACTAAGGATGGCCTCTCTGATTGTGTTTATGATCAAATGATTGTCCTACTTTATTTCTACTGTGATATTGTAATTCTGGTATTGACTGGGAAGGGAAAGAAACCAGTGACAGGTAGAACATTTGCACCACCCATCATACCATCGTGTTCATTATATCATTATATAGTAAGGCATGATATTCTTTCACCTTCTCTCTGATTGCCATCCATTTAACTGCGTAGTCTTTCCTGCAGCAAAAAGGAGGAGCTTTTTAAAGATTCTGCTAATGCCGGCCCCCGATAAGTTCCCCTTACCACTCGCTCATTGGGATCGCACACATTCACTGTGACACCATTTCAATGGCTGATTTCCCTTGCTGGCCAATTAAGGAGCAGCACAAAGGAAGTTAGTTGTAGTCACAGTCCTGTTTTGTTTCCCGTAGTGGAATGAAATGATCACTCACAAGCCCATGAAACAAAATGACCGCACAAAACAGTCCATTTCTGTGACATTGTGAATCCACCAACAGTAAAATAGCATTGCACATCATGGCATTTCAGAGTAACAGTAGAGATAAATGCTCTGATATACGCAGGTGAAAAAGACAGATTGATTCATAATGGAAGATGGAAGGTTTTTATATTTCCAGAAGAGGAACCAAATGCATGAATTCCGTGTGCTAGTGGATGTGACTCATGCAAAACCTCACAAGGAGGTCTGATAGTTAATATTCCAAACTGTGAATGCCAATTATCGATCTTTATGCATGTGGGTATTTATCATGCATTGTAAACCCCAGGGTAATTAAATGCAAGTGCTATGCTTATGATAGCTATCATCAGTTTCTTTGCGAGAGCGGTCAATCATTCTATTAGAGGCCTTGCAGGAACTCTGTATGCTACGAGGCCAGTGGCAATGCACCGCCTCAGGCTAGCAGAACTAATTAGAAGGTTGCCCAGTGGAATTCTATCACCACCATGTCCAATCCACCCAGCCCATTTCTGCTTTTCGTCCCAATTTTCATCTTAATTTCAACATGCTGTATGTCTCTGTTTCTGTTAATTCCCCCACCTCCCTCTCCAGGGCCATCCATCACATTTAGTTGATATGTAGACTGAAAAATGTGATGCCACCTTACAATTCAACAGGGAGCATTAGAAGTGAATTCATGCTATTCTCACATGGCTTGCTGGGTATGACAAAAATATTTCATTTCTATCATTGGAAAGGATTCTTCTTTTTATCACTTTAAGAATGCCCCACTGCCATTAGAAATACCTTTTTAGCCTATTTTTCCTGCTTGCATTAATCACAGGAAGCAAATATGTTTGCTTCTCAAAATGTGACCTTACCTCTCTAGCAGACAAGAAAAAATTCTGCTGATTTCTTTGTAAATGTTTTAACAAGGACGGTTATTATTACAATTATTTTTGGTTTATGTGTTGTTGTTGTTTTTTTGCTTAATCAATGGATCATTCAGTCTATTGAATGTCAGAAAATTGTGAAAAATTCTCAACACCATGCCTTAGAGCCCAAAGTGACGTCTTCAGATACCTTGTTTTGTTCAACCAACAGTTCAAAACTCCCCAAAAATCAATTTACAAAGATGCAAAACAGAGTAAAGTTGCCAATTCTCACATTTGAAAAGCTGGAAACAGCTTTGACATTTTTTTGACATTTTTGCTTGATAAAGGACGTAAACAATTATTTGATTATCAAAATCAATTAATTTTATTTTGACCGATAAATCGAATGACTAATAATTTCAGCTCTAGTTCTACTTTCTCATACCCCGTCTCTATTACATTATCAGACAATCTAAACTAACAGAGGCTATAAGAAATATAATCCAATGCAAACCTCGAGACCAAAGGTTTTGAAAAGCCATTCCCTAAGTCATTAAAATTCAATAAATGATAAAATTAAGGCCTTGGAGATATGCTAATATGTTACTTCAGTCTACACTGCAGTAGAACCTTTGGTTACACTTTGTATGAGGATATTATTAATTAGAATATTTATTAAGATCTTTGTCCTTGGGTGAACATATTCGGACACAGCAGGGCATGTCTATTATTTAAGCAATTAAACACGAGAAGAAATGCTACCAATAATACTTACACTATTATGTCAGTTGTATATACCAGGGCTACTATATCTATAGTCATCCACTCAAGTGCCAATTAAATTGCATTGACATTGAGATTGTTGAGAGAATGTTTTTACATGTTTTTACATGTATCACAGAATGCTATAGTTGCTATAGTAATAGATGTCCTGTTATGTATTTGACCTTATCTCTGCAATTAATAATTTTAATGCTGCTAATGCTCAACAAGAATAATTCTTCTGTATATTTTACAAAACTCCCTGAAATTCGGAATCTACTTTTGTTACACTTCTTCTTTCTTGTCTCATTTAGATGACTTTATACCAGCCCTCCCATTCTTTCTCACACACTCACTCAGGCACTGGCACATAAACAGCCATACACCCGCACATGCGTATCTTGATCAATGTTTGATCCACCCCCATGCTAGGGCCCAGCCATCCTTCAGCTGTACACGATGAATTACTATCTCAGCTAGTCACATGTAAAATTAAAAACATTAAACGGAGCGCTGGTATAACAATAATTACACCCAAGGGTTCATTCAAGCGCAACTTTGTTTTCATATATGAATCACTGTATCCTGCACCTCAAAAGTTGTATCATGTTATTGTTATATTTTACTGTATTACTATTGCATGGATGCTTATGCTTCAAGTTTCCCATCTATTAGAGCCAATGCTCATACAATACTTGTTTCCCTTTGATTTGACAGATATGCAGACATAAAAAGCAGACTGACAGATGTAGAAGCGGAGACATAAAGACACATAGACCAAATCAGAGAGAACACTGAAAATGAGAAGAAAAGGGAAGGATGAAAAAAGCTAGATTTAGACTGTGTGACATGAGTTGTTTCTGTCAGTGTCAGGACTACAGGCATCCTCAGGGGTTTGGGGATGGTTCTATACACTGCCAAAGATGGATAATTGGTTATTTTGAGTAATTTTTTGAACAAAGCTCAGCTGCTGCAGCTCAACCTCAAGTAAACAACACACCTTGGGAATAGCCTCTGTTCAGCCGTCTCGTGTCTGTAGATTCCTGTCTGGATGCATGTTTTTGTCTGCCAGATGTAAAGAATAGGCCTAACCCTTTTAGCTCAGATGGAGCTATTTTGATTTCCTCTGATCAACACATCTACACCAGTAAAAATGTAGATTAGTAGTACAACAATTAAGTGCATTTCATCACATAAGCAAGCAATTTGTGCATTATGGTTAAGGAAAATCATATCATTTCATTTATGATAGATATTAAGATATTAAGAAATCATACTATAGATGTGATTAAAAGTAATTCTTAGAGAATGAAAATGTGAATCATACACTGCATTTAACATGAACCTTAAATTCAGCATTTGCCTAAAGTGTTTCACATTTTGTATGTTAAACTAATGCACCAGTACAGTGCCCCATTTTGGAAGTTATTGCAGTCTGTTGAGAAACTTGTTTACAAAAATGTCAGCTTTCCAGACATTAA